>CAUHTR010004832.1:0-33822 GCA_959609185.1 Schmidtea polychroa | reverse complement strand
GGGGAAGAACATTGCTAAATTCCAGGAGATTGACAAGGACTATTTTATAGTCGAAAATTTTTTCATTAAATACATTATTTGCAGCAAAAGGCTTAAATTATCATTTTATTGTTTTAAATAATAAATGCTGCAACCAAGAAATTATTATTATTATTATTATTATTATTATTATTATTATTATTATTATTATTATTATTATTATCAATATTATTGCAAATATTACTGAAAAAATAAAATACTTTTCCACACATAAGTTATGGAATAGAGAATTACTATGTGTTTGCAATAATTAAAGGCAAAAATATGAAATTTTATCAAAATTTATGAAATTTATGAAAAAATCTATGTTCTCTGTGTGTGCCTTTACGGAAAATTGTCAATGAGGAGCAATAATTAAGGGATAATTTTACACACATTCTATATCACATTCGATATGTATTGCACATGTATTGTACATGCTTCGTTTAACACGGGTGTATATGCTCAATATGTGATTATTATTATTATATACTCAGAGTTTATCCGACAAGATATTTTGTCCCTTTATGGGTATTGCTAGCCAGGGTACTGGTCACACTCAACATGTCTCAAAGGGTATACTATTATTATTATTAGTATTATTATTGGTATTATTATTATTATTATTATTATTATTATTATTATTATTATTATTATTATTATTATTATTATTATTATTATTTAAAACAATAATGATAATTTAAGCCTTTTGCTGCAAATAATGTATTGACAAGGACTATCTTATAGTCGAAATTTTTTTCATTAAATACATTATTTGCAGCAAAAGGCTTAAATTATCATTTTATTGTTTTAAATAATAAATGCTGCTACCAATAAATCATCACTTTATACTACTATTATTATTATTATTATCATTATTATTATTATCATTATTATTATTATTATTATTATTATTATTATTATTATTATTATTATTATTATTATTATTATTATTATTATTATTATTATTATTATTATTATTATTACAAAGTATTATTAAATTCTGACCAATTAAAATCAATGAAGTGATAGGACAAAAAATAAATACATTACGTTGCGGTATCTTAAAACTTAAATATATTTTAAAAACACATTTTAACGCCATTTTCATAATTTTCAAAATATTATTTTCAAAGTATTATTATTATTATTATTTTATTATTATTGTCATTTACAAAGTTACTTTCAAAGTATTATTATTTTCAAAGCTCTTTTCATTATTATTAATATTTTAAAGTTATTTTCAAAGTTCTTATTATTTTATTTTCGAAGTTTCATTATTTACTTTAATATTCATAAAACTTAATTTCCAAATCAATTTCATGATTTTTAACATTTTCATTAGTTGCATGAATATTTTCATAAAATATTATTATTATTATTATTATTATTATTATTATTAATATTATTATTATTATTATTATTATTATTATTATTATTATTATTATTATTATTATTATTATTATTATTATTATTATTATTATTATTATTCAGTTCTGTCTTGGTGTTCTGGTAGAACATTATGAGGGAATACAAGGACCACTGGAATTATATGGCTCCATCACTTGGTATATCATTAACCACTCAATGAAACTTACAATTTGTGATATGTTGTTGCGCCATCCAATCGGAATTCATTCATGTGATAAACACCCGCCATTTCACATACCAAGCCAATGAAACAAAAGATAAATTGAGTATTTTTGCACAATAAATACTTTCAAAATATTATATTTTAAATTTATTGATTTTATTATTATTAAAATATTTAACAATACAATACAATTTAAGAAAACATGATTATTTAGAATCCAGATAGCAAATTTTTAGGCCATTTAGTGAAAAATACATGGTTATTTGAAATATATAGCAATTTCTTAAGTAATATATCTACAGACAAATTTACCAATTTAGTTAGAAATCCATGATTTTTTTGGCTGTACCATTTAATTAAAATATTCCAGGATTCATAACAATTTTTTTATATAGTTGATAGTAATACCAATTATATCAATTATTTGACTAGAAACCTATTTAGGATAATATTTAAAATTATTAATGTATGATTAATTGGGGGATAATTTTGAATAAAATTCATAGTACAATTCTTTGTGACTAGTTTAAGAACTAATTAATAATTTCAGGTAATTTATGTATAATTTATATTAAGGAAAATATTTAACAAATTCAGAGATTTCTTATACCTTTCTGCGAAACATCATTATTTAGTAAATTCTTATGATATTTAGCAAGAAAAATGTTCATTTGAGTAACATTCAGAAAATTTATATTCAATTTATGTTTGATAGAAAAACATGATTATTTTAGAAATCAGTTCATAGACATATTAAAAACAAGATCATTTAAGGTATCATTCAGTAAAATATTTAAGTAACTGAATTCTTAGGTTAATTTATGAATATCAATATTTTGATATATACAACAAATTAATCAATAAAGACCATTTGGGTAGCATATTGTAAGTTCTTATATACTCTGAGTTATATACTCCGACAACATATTCTGTCACCCTATGGGTATTGCTAGCAAGGGTACTGGTCACATTCAACTTGTCGCAAGGTTATATTAATTTATAAATTAAGACACATGTATATCAGTTTTAAATTCTTAGGTAATTTAGTGAGAAATGGATGATCATTTGGGTAATATATCAGAAATTCGTGAATAATTAGAATATTTTAAATGTAACTTACCGAATTCTTATTTCGAGCGACTAATTTATTGGTTAACTTTGTCATTTTTAGTCATTTAAAATAATATTTAGCAAAAGGTAATTTATTCATCTAATATTCGTTACAATAGTTATTATAATTTATATAACTTCGTGAGAAATACATGGTCATTAATAACAACATATATTCATTGATAATTTTGGTAGAAATTCTTTATCATTTAGAGTAAATTTGTTCGAGGCAAAAATATTTAAAGGAGTCAGAGTTATAATAGAAACATGAAAATGTTAAAAATCATGAAATTGATGTGGAAATTAAGTTTTATGAATATTTAAGTAAATAATGAAACTTCGAAAATAAAATAATAAGAACTTTGAAAATAATACTTTGAAAATAACTTTGGAAATGGCAATAAAAATAAAATAATAATATTAATAATAATAATACTTTGAAAGTAATATTTTGAAAATATTGAAAATGATGAAAATGGCGTTAAAATGTGTTTTTAAAATATATTTAAGTTTTAAAATACCGCAACGTAATGTATTTATTTTTTGTCCTACCCCTTCATTGATTTTAATTGGTCAGAATTTAATAATACTTTGTAATAATAATAATAATATTATGTCTTTGTTCCGTTAAATGATTAGTCATATGTCTTTTTACGTCTTATGTCTTTGTCACGTCATATGTCTTTGTTTAAAATATCTTTGTGTAAAATTTGACCTTAAAATATATATATATAATAAGAAAGCCCCTTTCAACTATATATTTCGACAAGTGTGCAAGTTGAGTCAGAGATAACCAACAAATGTTTACAAATCAAATGGTTTTGGTTTCAGATGATCTACTACAGGGGTCGACAACCTATGGCACGCGGTGGAGTTGTCAATGGGGTTTTATGTTGTTTGTTTTATAATTAAATATATTTCAAAAAATAATTTTGGGATCAAATTATTTTCAATAAGAACTGTTTAATATGACAGACATATGTCATTACTTATTTATAAAAAGAAATAAAGTGGTACCCTGAATTAAATGTCATAGTGGATTGGCACATCAAATCAAAAAGGTTTGCGATCCCTGACCTACTGAATAAAATAAAATTATTTACCAATATAAATTGCATTTATTCACTTTTGAAATAAAGAAAATGTTTATTTGTAATAATTATTTAAAAACCCAACATATTTATTAATCTCCTATACACTTACAATTTCACCACATGTTTCTTCCATGCCATACATATAGTTAGACAGTCCAATATTACCATTTTCTGTCCTACTCCAGTTCAACATAATAAATATATTTATACGACAATTAGTGAACCTCAAATTCTTTACTAGTTTTGAAAAGATAAAAATAGTAAACAGATTTTTAAAAAATTAAAATGTTCACTAAGATTAGAATATTCAAAATTAAAATCACAAGTCAGATATGTTGCCTCACTTTTCCCCGTCTTACTACCTACAGTTTCTAAGCCAAATGATTTAATGAAATCTCTGGAAAATGTATCAGAAACTAATAGAGAACATGAGAAAAAAACAGAATTCGTCTTTCTGATAATGTAAATCGAATCTCAAGTTTTCAATGTCAACCTTGACATGTTGGATTGATGGGAAAACTGATTACATTTCGGAACAATTTTTGACTGATAAAATAATCTAATGAATTCCTCTCGAAATTGTCGACAAGTACATAAATATATATAAAAGTTTGCTGCGTAATGGGTCAATGACAACATTTCTATTTGAACTTGAATGTTTTTATTCAGAAAATAAGCCTTCCAACCTGGATCATGACGTATTTCATCGTCTGATAAGCAAGTATCATCTTTAGTTAAATCCAACTTCATCATTTGTACAATGGAGGCCGGCAGTGATGTTATTATTAAAAAGAATGAAACCGACAACAAAGAAATTGTCGCTGACAATTGTCGATCTTCGTGTTTTTTAGAAAAGTTTCTTGTTAATATTCGACGAAATTTATGCACCCGGTTCAGTTTGACAATGACACCGATGTTGAGAAAAAGAATAAGAAAAGGAATAACGATAAAAATAAAACTTTCACTGATAAGATTAAACACAATATAGAAATGAAATCTCCAGTCTTTTTGTGATTGAATTTTCGCTGAAGAAGAATTGAATCGCAATTCATAATGGCTAACCAACCATGAAACTATGTCTACACAGTCATCTGTTGAATCAAGAAAATGTTTATAATGATAAAAATAATTCTGAGGTAAAGATAAAATAAAACAAATTATGAAAATTAAAATAATAACATGTTTCGTTCTTTCGAATGTACAGAGCTTCCGCTTGTATAACGGATAACAAACCGATATAAATCGTTCGACGGTAAATCCTAAAATCAAAAGAGGCGTAAGATATTGCAACACCATATTCATCATAGGAAACAGATGGCACATGACATGATTCTTTATGGTATGAATATTGTAGATTGATTGTAAATGCCATATCAAATGTCTACCAAAAAATAGGCAGTCTACGACAGCAAGGACTGCCAAATAGAGAGATGACACCATATGATGCATTGAATATCTCGTCCAAATATAAATGCTGATCAAATTTCCCGGGAATCCTAGCACAAACCACACAGGAATGAAAACAACTTCTAGCTTATATTTGATTGTAAACTGATTATCAAATTCCAAATCACTTTTGTGGCGCAAATAAGCACTTTTTGATCCATTTAAACAAATCAGAGAGCTGTTCATTTGACGAATCTAAAACTAAACAAAAATACAAATATTTGTAGTTGTGACAATTGATAAATATTTGTCATTTAATATTAAAGATTTGAGGCATAAACACGTGAAATTTGTCTGTAAAATAAATTATTTTTTTCATTATATATATTCAAAAATAAAAATATATTAAGTAAATATCAAAAATGATAGCCAATTATTAGTAAAAACACTAAAACGTCAAACAAATGAAATATATTTCAAGGAAAAATATCCTCATAATTAGTCTGAGTGAATTTTAATAATAAGGTATTGTGATTTAATCACCAATACCTCACATAAAATTCTTATTTATTATTGAAGCTTTAATATAAAATAGTTAAAACATCCAATGAGCAATGAATATATTGAGATTATTTAATTAACTCATTAAATCATAACTATTACATAGTTTCTGTATATAACTTTTGACACAGATTATGATAGTAGACTGATTTTAATTTTTTTAGTGTTTTATATTATGTAAATATTTTCACTTCAAGAAATAAAAAATTTAAATTTAACCCTTTATTGTGCAATTAAATTTTATGAAAAAATTAATATTATATATATGAAAAAAATTTTTTTGACTATTTATTGAAAATTAGTTAATAATTATTAAGATGATAATTTGCATAACTTTGTATTTTTACAAAGTTAGAGTTTGATAATGTGTGCTCATAAAATACAAATTGTATCATTTTTGCATCAAAATGAAATAAATAGTTAAGATAACTTCGTACTGTAAACTTAAGATCTGTTAAAGAAAGTTTCAAATATTTCAAAAACGTTACTGTATCTTTGAATGGTACTTCTTTCATTAAAAATTGTAATGAAATCCAAGTATATGTTGTCAGTTGACATACAGAATCATATTAAATGGCCCTGGATTACTATCATTTTAGAGTAAATAAATTATTTATTGAATAAATTAGATTAAAATTAGTCACTAGCATTTTTTTAAAGATTTGAGATTTGATATAATTATTTTATTTTGATATAATTTTTATATTATAAAAACTTGTTTTCCAAATTTCATCACTGATTTCTTTTCCATTGACATTGTATTTATTATATTAAATATATCGATGTTTTTTGATAAATTCGCTTGAAAAAAGCAGTGCCGTGAATATCAAAAACATCGATATATTTACTGATTTATATTCTTCAAGCTTTTTAATAAATAATTTTTATTATTTTTAATTTTAGCACTCCATAAATCTTCTAAAAATTGCAATTTAAAATATTTTTAACCATATTTAATATGTAATACCTAATAATTTAATAATTGAATAGTTTAATAGCAGCATTTATTATTTAAAACAATAAAGTGATAATTTAAGCCTTTTGCCGCGAATAGTGTATTTAATGAAAAAAAATTCGACTAAAAGATAGTCCTTGTCAATCTCTTGGTTTAATGGTTTAATAATTTAATAGTTTAATAATTTAATAGTTTAATGATTTAATAATTTAATAATTAAATGGGTTGTTGTTGTTTTAAATGTAGTTAATTATTAAGTTAAATAAGTTTTAAGTTTATAGATTGTTAAAATTAAAATTTGTTTGATTGTTATAGTTTTGTCATATTCACAGTAAGTAATTTGTAAAAAAATCTATAAAAGAAAAACATTTTTTACACAATTCCAATATCAATATAAATTTTAAAACAATTTCCCGATGTGCTTTGCAGGCTACAAAAATTTCACCGGGTGCTGCAATTGTCCTTCCGTGTACATTTTCAAAATTTAATCTTTCTTTTTGTCAAAAGCATTAGCTGAACATTAAAAAAGAATAATTTTAATATTTTAATAAAATTTATATTAATATTTTATATTTAATTCATTATAAAAATTACCACTATTAGTAATAATTCATGGTTTCTTAGTAACAGCAGATTGTAAATTATATACTTTAATATGTAAAAATTACAGAAATAGCTATGATTTGTATTATCATCAAAAAAGGTTTATTTATATAATTTCCAACAAAAGTTTAATATTGTTATTTATTTTAATGTATATCTTTGACGAATATTATTCAAAAATAAATAAAAATCACGAAGTGATTGTTATAAAGCACAATCAGCCTAACCTAAAAAACTAAATGATTAACCAAATTATGATTATCAAATAATAAACTATAATAATTAAAGCTATCATTTAAAACAATATAGTTTGGAAATATTAAATTTACAAAAATAATAAATACTTGATGGAAATATTTTAAAATTATATATCATTCCATAGAAAAGAGGAAATCTTCAGTAATTTAGAAAGAAAATGGCATGTTATTAATTAAAATTAAAATTTAATGCTATATTTTGATTTAATATAATGAATCATAAACTGGCAAATGATTAACTTATAATTTTGAATAATGTAATGTATATTTACACAAAAGAAAATGTTGTAATAATTATAATAATTAACTTTGGGAATAAATGAAATGTGTATCTATAAATCGGAAATTTAAACATTTAAACGCTTTTAAAATAAAAATTAAATTAATTAAAATATTTGCAATATTAAGCATTTTTCTAATTTCCTACACAAACACTATGAAAAATCTGTTCATTATTAATATTTTTTTAATTAATTTTAAAATTATTCCTAAAATTACACTTGAGTTTATTTTTATTTAAATATTCCGTTTGATTTTTATTTGGCATTGTAAGTAATTGGTTAGAGTCAAATCATGTCTAAGAATAATCAAATTTGATAAATTCAATGCATCTTTTTCTAAAACGAATGCCAACTATGTTTTCTTCCGAAAATTGATATACAATTAGGGCGTAATAAAAAATTGAAAATAAACATTTGTAAAATTAAAACATATAAATATATATTTTTTTAATATATATTTAAACACAATCGACAAAAAGGTGTATAATAAAAAAATGATTTGTTAAATTTGTGTAAATAATTTTTGCAATTATAGAAGATAATTTTTAAAGCTTTTAACATTGTCATATTCTAAAATTTAAACATATTTTCATTTTATAATGCCACACTTAAAAAGAAAATAATTTGCAGCTAAAAGGCTTAACTTATCATTTATTTGTTTAACAATGTGTAATTTAGATTACAAATTATTTCAGGAGATATTTTACAGAGAGATTAGAAAATTCAAAATATCATTAAATAAAAAATACAATATCTAAAACACAATCTAAAGAAAATCGCGCATTTATTTCTCAAAGAAATTAAAGGCACTTTAAATGAAAGTAAAAACAGCAAAAAGGTGGTGAAATATTTTGATTTAAACAAATTTCCTATTAAATCTATTTGGCTTTGCCAGATCAAATCATCCCTAAAACGCATAAATCAAAACTACAACTGAAATAATTTTAATTAATATTCTGAAAATATGTTTATTTCCCAATATCCCATTTCTTCTAAGAACGAATTTAAATATTTTTTCGAATAAATTATGAAAAATTTTAACAAAACGTGATTTATTACTTTTCATTAATGTCTCCCATAGATATGTGTAGAGAATATCTTGAAAAATAATAACTATTATTAATGGATCATAAATTTGCAAATGCTACTGATAGACTGTTTACACTGATCTGGCGACATGGGAAATCGTCGGGCATTCAGTTAAATATTTTGGTTTATCCTTTAATGCTTCTTTGACAAATTATCGGTTAAAGTATTTGTTATTTTAAATTCATTTCATTTAAGTCTTATTATCTATTTAAATATAATTAAAATATTTGAGTCACTTTTGACATTTCTACGTCTTCTTTTGACTTCTATGGTCTTTCTGAACATGACAATGTTTATGCTTTGTATTTTAATTCTATTCAAGATTGAAAATGATGAGTTGTAGTTATTATTCGGCAGGATTGAGCAATAAATCTAACCCCACATGTTCTCAATCAGAATAAGAACTCAACACAATATTTTTTTATATTTACCACAAATTTTAATAGAAATTTCTCTTGCTTCTTTCAGAACGCCTTAACTTTTCGCTTTAATTTTTCGCTCCTTCTTTATCTTCGATCATTATGGTAATTTAGTTAAGTTTTTAATTACTTTTACAGGGCTTCCTCTTAGTCATTTCATTCCAAATTAGATTACTTACCGACAAGGAGCCGGAAAATCCTTAAAAAATTTGAATTTCATTTGTTTTAGCATCACAGGCTGAATTTTTGCTTGTTAACTCCTAATTAAATATATTTGTTTTTTTTCTTTAATTAATTAGTTTGTATTTTCTAAACAACTTTGTCTAGGAACTCTCTGATCGATTTGTCATTGCTATGTTTGTATTTATCTCATCATTGGTCACCCACTCATACCTGTTTCCATCCAAAATATTTTATAATTAATATTTGCATTTCATTTTTATATTTCTGCTTTTGTAATAATATTTATATTTTAATTGTTTTCCTCATAATTCGGTGTCTCTACGTTAATTTTACAAAACCGCCAACCAAAATGATGCCACTATTTTGTGCTTCTATACATTCACGAAATCTTTTGTTTACATGAATATTATTTTCTATCGTATAAAAAAGATAATTGAAATGTTAAATATTTCTGCAATGGTTTCGTACGATTTCAGTCATGTCAAAGTATTTCGTACAATTTCATTAAATTTCTTTAGAAGTAATATTGTAACATTACATATCAAAAGATTCTTTGATTTTAAAAGTCATAATTATTGGGTGACTCGACAAAATTGTTTTCTTCAAAAATATAAAATAATTTTATAATCAACATTTACATTGTCTGATGTTTTGTTGTTTGACTTTCTCATCCAATTCACTAATCAAAGTTTTGCTGGGCTATTTTATTACTCGTTTCAATGAACTGTTTTATCAGGATGCTTAATTGTTGCAAAAAATATTTGATAAATTAACAAATGAAATTTTTAAACAAATTCTATTACAAAATTTATGAAGTATAATAACATTGATAGTGAACCTAAGGTATGCTTGCAAGAGATGGCAACGATTTTGCTGGCAGGTGGACTATTTATAGATTCAAAGGATTTTCTAATTTATAACTCATAGATAATATATATTTAAACTTTTCGTGCACAAATGTATTATTGTAGAGGATACCTAAATAACAAATTTATAAATAAATAAATAAAATTACTCAGGGGAAGATCGTCATGACAAACTGGACGATCTATGGGAACTCAGGAAAAAAAGAAATGAGAAATGAGAAATGAGAAAGAGGAAGGAAGCAAAAGGAATCAACATGAAACAAAAACAAAGGTCAGTACTAATTAATTTGTACAAAAAGGAAAAGGAATTTCGAAATCGGGAAAATAGAAAAAACAACAATAATCCTATCTCGACAGCTTGTCAGATATAACGGAACAATTCAAAAACAGGATGAAGCAGCAAAAGGGAAAAATTAGAAAATATCTCGACAGCTGTCGAAGATAACTCGGTCGCAGGGAAAATTGGGAAATCATGTTGGAGAAAAAATGGGAAATTGAAGATAAACTGAAGCGCCACAAAATTATGAAGTATAAAAGGAGGTATTTCAGCAAAAGCAGGCAGAACGACATAGAGATCAATTTAGAAAGAATTAAGAGAACAAGGGAGAGAACAATTTGGAAGAACCAAATTTGAATAAAATTGAAGCGGAGGAATTAACGAGAAAACAGAAATAAAGAGAGGCAGCAAGAGTTTATTCAGTTGCTAATAGAATAAAGTTCGGTGAGTAAATCCTAGTCAAATCAGAAAACAACCAGTTAAAATTACCAATTGTGAGAGATTTGTCAATCCGGTGTTATACACAAATACTATTCCTCACTGAGTGTTGTAATAAGCATTGTATAGGCACCAAGCAAAGTGTTGAATTGATTGTCAGTGTAAAGTGAAAGTTATCTGTGATTATCAATAAAGATTTCTGTTGTCAAGTGTTATTAGTGGATCAGTCAAAGACACGCTTGGAGTCAGAGTAAGAATTTTAAATTTATCACAAACCCAATAACCCAACATTATTATGCTGGAAACACTGAAATTAACAATTATTATCATTGAAAGTTATGCTTGTATTCTATTAATCTCAGCTGACATACACCATAAAAAGTATTAATGTAGACAAGTTCGTGCATCCCTAACATATTGGTATTCATCTTTGACCATTATACGTATATGTAAATTAATATGCAGTTTTTTACACACGCGAAAATATCACTTTGTGATACGTAACCTAAAAGCTTTCCCTTCAAAAAAACAATGGAAAAGAATTAAAATCATATGTAATTATTTTTCATTTTAGTATCAAAAATATTGACTGTCAATATCTTTCAAACTGAAAAAGTCGAAAAATTAAAACATTGTTATTTTGTTATCCTTATCTAACTGTTGCAATTAAATCTCAAGAGGCTTGGAAAGCTGAATTTATATTTCGTCTGTCATAAATAAGAAAAGGATTCCAGATGTTTGTGAATAGTAAAGAAACAAATATTATCTTTCTGCGTTTTATTACCAAAAACGCTATAAATCGAGTTTTATAAAAAAGTTATGAAAATACTACAAATTTTCACCTTAATTTCCTAATTTAGAATCCAGTTTCAAAATAAATATTTGTCAATTTTGAATATGTAATAAATAAAAGATTTCGTCGTAAGTTAAACAAAGATTTGGTGTATTTTTTGAGTATATAATGAAAACGAAAACTTTTATTAATGTAATTATATATTATTGATTATATATTATTAATTATATATTATTAATTATATATTATTAATTATATATTATTAATTCGTATCACATTATTGTTTGAATCATTTGTATTTACTAGTTAATTAAAAAATAAAAATTGAAATATTGATTCAATATTGTGAGAATAGAATTAATAAAATACATTAAAAATATTAAAAATTTTAAAAATGAATTATGTGAAATAAAATTAATTTTAATCAAATTTAATTTTCATTTTTATACGTGAAAACTTTTATATTTTTGAATCAATGCCAGTCTGAATCTATAGCTATTATAACTGTTTGAAATATTTTATAAAACAATTATGAATAAAGTAAATTTACACATAAGATTCAAATATAATTTAGATTAACAAATCTTTTTATTTAATTTATCTGCATTTTGCATTATATTTTGTTAATAAGATAACTATATTTTGGAAGACTCAGAGTTGTACATCGTAATTTGAAATTGTGATTATTGTTGTTTGAAACGGTTGAAATAAATCTGCAATATAACAAAAACTGTACGTTACAATTATGTAATAGTAGGACAATTTTACTTTATTTTTAGATGGCATTGTATTTATAAGTCTTTAATGATGACTCCAACACTTCGAACTACTTTTATTAACTGTTAATTAACTAATAATTAGTTTTATAAATTAATGAAAACCACACCATAAATTTTATTCACCATTAGGCACTGTAAAATTCATTTAAATTCATTAAAATCATTAACCAATAAAATTAATCTAAAATATATTTAAATTAATTCTTAAAAATATTTTACGCGTTATAAGAGCGACAATAACATAAAATGACATAATTTTCAATAAATATAAATTATAATTTTATTACAAACTTTTTTTTAATTTTTAATATTACAAATTTAAATTTAAATTATAAATGTTTTTAAAAATTTATAATCAAAGTAAATTCTTAAAAATAAAAAGATACTTTTTTTAAAGTAAATCAATTAATAAAATTTTCTTTAATTGTAATTTAAAAAAATAAAGTTTGATCAGGTTTAGTTTTATTAATTTTATTAATCCTTTCAAAAAATTTCTAATGAAGTTTAAGAATTCACAAATGATTTCCATGAGCAAATTTTATTTAATTTTACTTGAACTCTCTAAATTAAGAAATTTGACGGACATCTTGAGTAATTATGTTTTAGACAAAATTATTGGATAAATTTAATAGAATTTTCTTTGGAATTAGAGACCATATAATACCATTATGATAATTAAAATCTGGAAAAATATGCTAATAAATCTTTTTTTTCATTTCATTGAAATACTTTCAGCTAAACATAATTTTATAGCTTTCTTTTGTTCTATTTACCACATACAAATTCAAATTTAAACAAAAAATATCAAGAAACGTTTATAAGTTCCTTTATCTTCCGTGATATATACTTTCTTAATAAAATTTATTTTGCTCTATTAAACCCTGAATACCATTTAAAAGCAAAATTGAAAAATAAATAAAAATGGTATATATATTGTCAGATACATTTTTGTTATCATTGTCATATAGTTTGTTACCAAATCTAGGGTCATAAAATCTTTTTTTTACAATTACTTTAACACATCATTTGTAACTTCAAACTGAGTTATACGTAAGAAGGATAATCGTAGTCCTTAAAAGTATGTAATTATTACAATCTCTTTCTGATATAAACGCAGAAAACCTAATAACTGAATTCAATTTTTACGGATTTATAATATAAGATTTTTTGCTATATGAATATTTGTAAAAGTTTAGAAGTTATCTGAAGGAAGCTAAGGGTCTTTATTTTTCAACATTTTTCTTTTTGAAAATTTTCAGAACCATAAAACTAAATATTTTCTTCCAATATACAGTAAATATCATTTAATATAAACTCTGTTATCATGAAAACTCTCTTAACAAATATTGTTTTCATAGCCCAGCTCAATGTCAATACATTAAATACCCTACAATGAAGTCCGTTCAACATAAAACTCGATAAAATTGATGATGTTTTGTAGGTCGTTTGGATTTTGCACCAGGAAAGGTTCACCCTATAATGCAATATAAGCATTAATTTATACATAAATGGAATAATTATACATAAATTGGAGTGCATACAAATTTATATTACGTTTTACATTTTCTGAAAGCATTATTTCTTAATTACCAAACTTAGTTATCCTTTTTAACAATTAATAACTATTTTAATTAATTTTTATATTTTAATTTCGTTATCCTTTATTAATATCTTTTATCTTCCTTAATTTGCTTTATCAAAAAATATATAATTATCAATAAATATACAATTATAAGATACGTTAGATTTGTCTACATCTTATCTAAATTGAATCTACTATAAGCATGCAATCTGGATATTCCATTCACATGATATTTTTGTGGTTGCATAGAAAATATACTAATTCGCAACTACCTCAAAATTATGTGCTCATTTGTCATCATGATGTTTATGCAGAGAACCGAATGTATTTCACATTTCAGACTGTACGTCATTAGTGAGTATGTGTGCACACATCACGCAATGTACACTATTTTCAGCTTGTAGCAGATTGAATATGGAAATAACGTACATACGTAAATGATATTTTTGGGGGGAATTTATTAATGCAACAATAATGTGTCAACATATGGCATAGAAGTTAGGAATCAATATGAATGACATTGGAAATAACGCAATATGTAATAAAACTATAAATTAATCGCTCTTTAAGTTAGCTGCTTTTGGTCAATCAAGTGTCTTTAAAATGTAGAAAATTTAGTAAGTTTGTTTAAATAAAAAATGGATATAATATAATAAATGGATATTATTGTTTTAGTAAATTTAATAAAAACAAAATGAATAACTTGAAATTCTATCTTGTTTATAATTTTATCAATGGCTTGTTTCGGAATAAAAATGGAAACATATACCGTATTAGCCCGAATATAATGCCACCCCGAATTTAGAAACTCATAAAAAAATTAAAATTAAGGGAAATTCAATCAGATAAGCTTTTTGTTAGGTAATTAAAAGTAATACATTCATGACATTAAATTTAATTAATTTAAACCAAAATTTAATAAAAATAAAATGTTAAAATTTGTCGCGTTATATTCGGGCTAATACGGTATATGTTTCCATTTTTATTCCGAAACAAGCCATTGATAAAATTATAAACAAGATAGAATTTCAAGTTATTCATTTTGTTTTTATTAAATTTACTAAAACAATAATATACCAATATTAATATTATAAAAAGCTTCCCCTTGCTATTGACAATATTAGGTAATATAATAATGAGCTTGACCATGACTGATTAAACCTTGAATTTAGTATTTTCCAAACTCGAACAAACTTCGATATCATTTTGTTACATATTGTTAAAAAGATGGAAAATGCAGGTTTGTAATTAATTTAGAAATTATATCAGTTTTAACAGATTATTTGACGGTCAACAACGGATAATTTCTTGCAATTGCTATGTTGTGATAGAAGTTTTAAGAGTCCAAATATTTGAAAATATCTAAAGTAATTAACTATGAAAACTTCTAAAGTTTTAGCTGAAAAAGATTTGAAAGTTATCCCTGAATTTAATATTTTGAACAGAATCAGTGCTTTTTTCTGGAAAAAGGTGCCGGAACGTATCTGTAGCAAATTTATTTTATAATTCAATTTTTTGAAATTTTAAATATATTGATTATTTTACAATGTGAATTTACAACGCCGACGACAGGAAACGATTTTAATGACGTAGTATATTAATGGCGTATATTTACCGTGAGTGTATTTTATATAATAGTAATAACACATAGGAAGCATGGAGTTATGATTCACTCGCTTTGGCGTACGACTACTACTTTTAATTTGATTGTAATTGACTATTTGAAATGTTAGAAATAGAAATATGACAAAAACCAAAACATATGTCAATTTTTTAAAATCATTCAGCGAAAAAAGGTGCCGGAATCGCTTTTGCTGGAGCATTCCGTCAGAAAAAAACACTGAACAGAATTATTTATATTTTGTATGAGTAAAATCCTTTATCTATTTGTTTAATATAAATCTGTCCTTTCATTTAGAATTTCATTTCTCTTCATTTAAATTTTGAAAATAAATCAATGTGTCTTTACCTAATTACCAAATATTTTCGACCATGCTTTTTTAAATTGTTAATAATTATTCATTAATATCACTTGAGAAAAACAGCGCTGATATAATATTAAAAACATTGATAAAATTTAAATAAGAATTTATTAAATTTATTAAAAAGAGAACTTGAGACTATAAATCAGTAATATATCGATGTTTTTTGATACTCACGAATTTTCGGCACTGCCTTTCCACTCTTTTTAATGAATTTAATAAATTCAATGGAAAAAATAATCAGTGGTGAAATTGGAAATAAAAGTTCTTATATTAAATAAGAATAAATTTAATTTAAATATTTAAAAAATATATTTTAAAATTGATTATAATTAGTCACTTCAACTAATGTCAACTTTTCATTTCGTTTGTATGATTTTCAAAACATTTTAATAATTTATTCGCATATTAAATTTTAAAGAAAATGTTTGTGTTTAAATATATTTAAATGGTTGTGTTCTCATGCCATTTCCAAATTGAATTTGCTATAATCAGACAATTTAATATTCACGTGAAATCTTTTATGATTGAATAAAAAATGCACCAATACACAATTAAATCAAAATTTTGTGCTCATTTGATATTATGATGCTTGTTGATATAATCATATGTATTTCATATGTCTCATAGTTAAAACTGCAGGTCACTATTAAATATTTGTAAATGTGTCAAGCAATGCACATAAATCTTTGTTTAAATCAGATTGAACCTGGAAATTATAAAAATCAAAAGTCTTAAAAAGAGATAAATTACACCGAGGTGGGTTAATTGAAAGTTTTGGGGTTGATAAAGAAAAATAGAAATAAATATTTATATCATTTTATATTAATTGAGACGAAACTTCCTCAAAGTGATAACATCATTGCAAATCAATATAATTTATTTATAAGTGAGAAAATGTTCGAATTTTTCATCAAAGAGAATCTAAATTAAGGCAAAGGAAAATTATATACATTTGATAAGAGCGGTATTCAAAACAGGTGTTTCTGATGCGTCTAGATTCTGCGTTCTGACTCCTAAGATGCTGGGTTTGATTTCAAATACGCTAGAAATTAGTTTGTTTTAATAAATCTTTATTTTAAAAATTTATTAAATTTAAATAAATGACTTTTGACTCTATTATTTAAACATAACAGTGATATACACCGATATCTATTTTTATAAAAAAGGTTCCTAAAATTATGGGGAAATCAAAACTAAAAACTAAAAAAAAAACTAAAACATGGAGTAACCTTATTTCGAGCATCTGAAATAACGTCGGGTTTTACCGATTCTAAGAAACTGACAAGATTTTCGGGTCGTCTAAAAATATTTTATTTTTATGGTCAAAAAATTAGCATTTGTTAAACCACTGTAAAGAAATACTGAAATTATTTAATATTATTCTTGAACTATTTTATTATCACAAATCGACTCAATTGTAGAAATCATAAAATGCAAACTTCAAACATTACAAAATAAGCATGCATTAACTTAAAAAGAAACCTGTCAAATGACGATTATAAAATATTATTTTTAGTGCATATTTTAAAGAACATTTTGCTTTCTTTTGTTTTTATACGATTTTTATGCTACACACAAGTTGGGAGTCTTTTTTTCATTATAGTTTCAATCTCTTCTTATACTGTCAATATAATAATGTCCTCATAAATTAGATATAATCTTTCTATATTTTACCTTATAAAGATAAATATTGAAGTTGGTCACCCAATCCTTCTTTATTGTTCACTTCAATTTGTAATTTTATAAACAATTTTATTTTAGTCAAAATAAGTATATATTTTTCAGTCTTTTAAAAGAGTTTTTAATCTTTATATTGTTAAGATTATGTCTTTGAATATGGTCTTTCAACCTTAACCATGGGATGTTCACTCTTAAATTATAATGACTTGGAAATATAAAATAACCGAAATATTACCATTTTAATTTTCTTTCACATTAATTTAAAAAGAAAAAATGGTTACATTTCACTTTTTACTAAACCCGCGACGTCTGAACATGTGCTAATTATTTTTATAGCAGGAATTATACCAGGACTTTTAAAACATAATTTTCCTTTGTTCAAGTTCGGATTCCCAATTCAATAAAATATTTTCATTAGGTCACATAGCTAAGGTAAATCTTGTATTAGAAAAGATTAAAAAAAGTTTTTTATTTATATTGTTCAAACATATTTGACATTTTAAGATGCTCGAAAAAGATCACATACAAAACTTTTGACAACATCCACGGATAGAAATAAGCAATATAAAACATTTGATTTTGAAAAATAAAAAAAAACATTATTAAAAATATTTATCTGAAATAATAAATCTCCAGGAGTTATTAGATATTTTTTTTTATATTTTTAAAATTTAAGTTTGCAACCGTTTCATAAAATAAACTTTTCCAAAATAATATTCATTGCGGATCTAAAATACAGAAATTAAAAAAAAAATTAATCTACATCATAACTAAATCTTTCAGATAAATATAATATTAGAAAAACATAAATATATTTCTTTTTATTTTAATTGACCAGATCTATCAAAAGTTAAGTATAGCAAAACAGACTCAACAAAATTTGATAAGAATTTCCCTTCATATTTTCTTTTTAAAGGTCTTAATGGATTCTGTAGATTATTAAGATAAAATTTTAATCTATGACATTTTAAAATCCTTCATTAAACTTCATTTAATAAATTCAATTTTATTCAATTTTATCTGAAGAATATCTAAATGTTTAATTATTAATAATCTTAAAAATAATGATAATAATAATAATAATAATAATAATAATAATAATAATAATAATAATAATAATAATAATAATAATAATAATAATAATGATAATAATATAAGTATTATAACTATTATTGTAAGGTGTTCTCACATGAGAATTAAATATTTCAAATATTTTATTAAAATAGTTTAAAATAAATTGAAATAGTTTAAGTAATGTGTAATATTTAAAATAAAAATTTAAAAATATGTTATGATATAAAATGATGTTTTTGTTATTATTAAAAATTTTTAATTCTATTAATAATCTCTTAAAAAGTAATTACCAAATAAAAGTAACAATTAATATTATTATTATTATTATTATTATTATTATTATTATTATTATTATTATTATTATTATTATTATTATTATTATTATTATTATTATTATTATTATTATTATTATTATTATTATTATTATTATTATTATTATTATTATTATTATTACCATTATTAGTACTATTATCATTATTGTCGTTGTTGTTCAAAAATAAATAAAAATTTGGAAGTTTGCATTATAATATTTGAATAAATATTTAGAAGTGTCAAAAATATTATTCACAACACAATTTATCATTTACTTGTTATGAATAAATAAATAAAGATTTGATAACTGTGAATAAACATTTCATTGAATCTTATAATATCACGTGTTAGTTATTTATTATTTTATTAATATTACAGTCATAGTAAAATGTTACTTTTTAAAAAGTTAGGCATGATTGTTCCTGTTGATTATGACTTTAATTGGAATTTCCAAACATTTTAAAGATTTGCTAGGATATTTTATAAAATGCATATCTTTATAAGATTTTTTGAAATTCATCAAATTCTTAGAATTGTGTTCACTAGATTGAACATGTCCATTGAAATTCGACCCAAGCAAACCCTGTAATCAATTGCTTTTCACTCTCTTTCTCCGTGAATTCCAATTGATATTATTTTTGTTCAAAGAATCAGTAAAAGAATCTTTCATATTACACTTCATCGATTTTATATTCTCTGCATTCAATCAAGTATCTGCTGTATGCATTGGTATCAAAATTGGTTAACTAATTTCAAAAGAAATTCCAGAATAATAAGTTATATTTTTAATAAATTATGCCACAAATTTCGAAATTAATTAATCAAACTCCAGTTAAATCGATAACAAATTCAAAACCACAAGAATATAATCTCGAATTGAATTTTGATTGGTGGGAAAAGTCAGCAATTCCACGAATTAAACCCATACATAAATGCGACAAGAATCAAAATGTAAACGCACACGCAGTCGCGAACACACATACATAAATTCGATCACAACAATTCAGCATCTGCACATTGTCACGAAGCACCAAACTTAAAAAGACGCATCTAACGACACACACAACAGATTGGCCGAAACAATAATGATAAATAAAAGTTATAAATAAATTAAAGTTTTAAACAATTAAATGCTAATTTAAGTCTTTGGCTACGAGATATAATTTAATAAAATGAAAAAGTATATATTCAACTATGAAAATACTAAATCAAAGTTTAAAATATAAATTTTATTATTAATAAAAGATTAAATAAACTAATCGACAAAGCTGATAAATCAGAAAACATTAATAATTCAAGTAAGAATATCCCCAAATTATTATGCAAAAATATTGTAGTTAAATACTTTTTAGTTTTTTTGATATTCAGCAGGCATTTCACGGATTCCTAGTATCCCATAATGTAATGTTAAGGAACTATGGATTATTTTACTAAATAAGCAGTAAAAATATTAGATAAAAAAGCTCTTTTTTAGCTCAAATATTTTTGTAAACAATAGTTAGATTCAAAAAATAAAACCGAATTTTTCCTTTTGCAGACCTGTCAAACTGTAGCAGATTTTAAAAAAAATTTACTATTATGAAATTTGAAAAACATTTTAAAATTGCATTATGAAAAAAAGAAAGTTTAAATAAAGGTAGTGTTTAATTTTTGTATTTTAATATTTCTGGATTTAGGACGACATTTTGTTCTCACCAAATATTAGAAACCCAACAAAAATAATCATAAAATGAAAGAAAAAGAGAATTTACATTCTATATTAAGCAAATCAACAAACGATTTTCTCAGTTTTCCAAAATAACAATGCAAAAAGATTTTTGTTGAATTCAAATATCAATAAAACTAAAATTATTAAAATCACTATTTTTTTATATTTCTGAAAAATTAAACGTAAATAATTGCAAGAATAATATAATTCAGTCATTAAATAACATACAATTAGTAAACTATTTTCTACAAATATGTAATTTATTGTTCAAATTCTAAGGTAAAATTACTATGACTTAAAAATTAAATGATTCGATGAAAAGGAATTAAAATGTAAAATTAAGAAAAAAATAACTTTATCAATTAATAAATTAAATGACAGATCTAGACATTCTAATGTGTCTTATGAATATAAAATATTAATATAAAAAAAGCATTAACTATAAAAATAAATTAAATTTCTTTCTTTTGCCTTTAGCAAGTCAATTACAAAGGTGTTAGAAGAAAGGCGAGTGTTAAAGACAATAAAAATAAAATATTATATAATATGGACACAACAAGTATGTGATAAATGTGCATGTACAAGACAAGGAGGAACTATGAACTGTGAAAGATGATATTGCAGTTCGAGATTTTGATAATGATCATTCATTTTGATTCCAATGACAATTTATATTTATTCTGTGGTGGCTTATTTGATCTATCTGACAATTACATAAAATTTGATAACTATTTGTTTGATTATATATATGGACACGGATTGATTTAAAGGTTGCCGGGTACTGCTCAAATAAATATTCATATTAATTATCCATAAATTACGAAACAATTTATAACAAACTATTTGATGGTTTCGTTAAGTTTAACGTAAATATAATCTACAGGAATAATTTTAATAATTTTAAATAATTTTAAATAATTAAAAATTAACTATTATTAATATAAAAATTAAATTAGTTAAACACCTCCCTCTACGGGTTAATTAAAAATATTTATTCTTGACGCAAGGAGCCATTTTTGAACATTTGAGTCAATTGACTGAAAGAAAACGAAAACATTGTCAAGTTTAAAACTTGAAATTATTAGATTGTTTGAATATTAAATTAAATAAAATTTGAAAGATACCTTAAGTGTCACAAAAATAAAATAATCATAATAACAATAACAATTTTTAAAAATAAAATAATAATAATAATAACAGTAATAATAATAGATAATGATAATAAATAATTAACAATAATAATTTTTAAATTGAAAATATGATAATAATAATAGTAGTAATAATATATAGTGATAATAATAATTAAAAATAAACATTTTAAATCGATAATATGATAATGAACACAACAACAAACTAGTAGCGTAATTATAGGCCCATAGATCCCGCAACTGCGGGGAGGCAAAAGGGGGTCTTTTCAATGTGTGTGAGCTTGTACCCATTACAAGAAAACTTGTACACTAGATCAAACCCTAAACATATAGGGATTTGAGATTTATTCATATATATATATATTCATATATATATATATATATATATATATATATATATATATATATATATATATATATATATATATATAATTTTCTCTGAAAGGCACAGAATAAGAAAGTAAAGGCAATATGGCAGCAAAAGTGAATTAATAAGTCAATTAATCAAAGGGCTTCTTTCAATACTAAAGCTATAAATTGAACTGGTTTTTCATGTGATTTAGACTTCATATTCCCCAATAAACTTTATTTAAATATCAAAATGGACTAAATTTTGATCATCAGTCTTTTCTATGTAATTTTCATTTTCAAATTTCAACAAAATAGATAAAAACAATGACGCTAGAAATAGAATAAATTAATTGTGCGTTGTAATTTTCAATAATAATAATAATAATAATAATAATAATAATAATAATAATAATAATAATAATAATAATAATAATAATAATAATAATAATAATAATAATAATAATAATAATAATAATAATAATAATAATAATAATAATAATAATAATAATAATAATAATAATAATAATAATAATTCACAATTAAAATCCACCTTGTTCATAACTTATATATATCATATATAAATATAAATAAAAATATAAACTTTTAAAAAATTCGTATTTTGCTTTCTTTTCAGAGTATTATTAATTAAAAATAATTAGTGGACCAAGGTTAACTTTTTAAAAAAGAAAATTTATTTTAAAATGCTATTGGAAATTTGAAAATTATAGGAGAAAAACAAAGACAATATCCAAGGAGTTTAAGACAGACCAACCTATGGGACTTACATCTAATAGGATAAAAGACAAGTTTGAAACTATTGGAACTGTTCAGGATATTCATAGACAACGTTCCGGAAAACCAAGAATATCAACGAGCTTCACCAGTCAAGAATAATTACTGGAAACTTATTGCAAAACATCCAAAAAATATATAAGACAAACAACTCATGAAATTGGCATAAGCCCATCAAGTGTATATCGCACAGTTTTCGGAGGAAATTGTTCGGAGCGATGAAGCTACATTCAAATTAAATGAAACAATTAATTAACATATTTGCACTTACTGAAAAATTGCATATCTGCACGTCAGGCAGAAACACCATACGAATTTACCAGGGGTTTCAGTGTAATGTGGTATCTTAAGCAAATGGTTAATTGGGTCATTCCTTTTTGACTGTATAACGACTGATGTCAATTACTTGAAGTTATTGTAAGAATCTTTTTTTCCACGCATTTGATGAAGATAGAAAATTTTACTTTCAACAGGACGTTGCCCCTTCACACTTGATGTGAAACCTTTCAAACGAAAAAAGCTTTATGTGTGCTTTTACAATTTTCGACATCTTATTTGTGCAAATTTGAATTTTCGGTTTTGAGAAACATAAAAACGTAAAATAATTTCAGACTTGTAAATCTGGATAACGAAATAAGAGTAGTATTATTATTTTTACGCCCAAATATAAATAAAGTTAACAAAAATCACCAAGCTCAAATTTCACATTAAATGTAATTTTTAATTTAATATTAAGTAAACATTTTGTTTACTTTGTATTGCAATTTTATTTTATTTTTCTTTAAAAATTATAAGTGTATGCTAATTTTACAAAATATATTATAGATACATCAATCAATTAAGCAAATAAAGTCATTGCCGCCAAAATTTTATTATAATTTTATTATAATGTACCGTGACAAAAAATGGTTGAGAATCACTGCTTGAAGCAGTCAAAGATTTGTAAAATGTTTTTTTTTACTCTTCAATATAATCCGACGAACGATTGAATACAACGAAAATAGTGGATCATTGTTGATCTATGAAGAAAATGGAGTGTCAGCATCAGAGAAACCATCAATAAAGTTCAAATTTTCTTGAACCTTTAGATGTTTCACAATTATATCTGAATACCAGCCACAAATATTTTTTACTCAATTTTAAAATTTAATGAAACAATTATCCAGTTATATATAAAATTATTTATTTTAATAATCTAATATATTTAAAAATCTAATATATTTAAATCTAATATAATTTAGAAAAAATATATTTAGATCCAAGAACTTAATCACAAATAACATGTTCTGAATGATTATTGAAATTTTCTAATAAAATTTTAAAATCAAACATACCTATTTTTCTCATGCAGCTTATTAATATTCCTCAATGCTTTCGGCCTATAATGTTCAAGAACTCGAATACAGAGATAACGGGAAGTCTCTCCGATGTATGTGAAATTACAATCATTACATGTAAATTGATTATATTAAATAAAAAATCAATTAAAAATCAATTTACGTGTAATGAGTGTAATGCTTTCTGATAATTATATTCAATTAAATTGTTTTATTTAAAATGTAAATATTCATGAAATAAGCTGACATTTATTTTAATTGATTTTAAACACTTACCGAAAAATATAAATAACTATTTAAATATATAAAAATAATTATAAATTGTAATTGTAATAAGATATCTAGTGTAAATATTAGATATATTGACATAAATATTTCATAGTTTTACTGAGTTTTGTGTATTTTTGGATAAAATTTGAAATTTGATGCTTTAGTTTAACTTTATAACTATTAAAAAATTAAATATTTAAAGGATATTTAAAAAAAATTAAATTTTAAAAATATTTTCTTGTTCTTCTTGGTAACTATTTAGTGAATTTTTACAAATGGCCCCTTGTTAAAATTTCATATATGTAGTAATACGTTTTACTGATACATTTACTAAAATTTGTTCGAACAACTTAAAATATTTCTTTGCACTTCAATAATTTTACTCTCAACTTTTTGTTCATTTTCACCAAAACAAAAATATTTTTAAAATTTAATTTTTTTTAAATATCCTTTAAATATTTAATTTTTTAATAGTTATAAAGTTAAACTAAAGCATCAAATTTCAAATTTTATCCAAAAATACACAAAACTCAGTAAAACTATGAAATATTTATGTCAATATATCTAATATTTACACTAGATATCTTATTACAATTACAATTTATAATTATTTTTATATATTTAAATAGTTATTTATATTTTTCGGTAAGTGTTTAAAATCAATTAAAATAAATGTCAGCTTATTTCATGAATATTTACATTTTAAATAAAACAATTTAATTGAATATAATTATCAGAAAGCATTACACTCATTACACGTAAATTGATTTTTAATTGATTTTTTATTTAATATAATCAATTTACATGTAATGATTGTAATTTCACATACATCGGAGAGACTTCCCGTTATCTCTGTATTCGAGTTCTTGAACATTATAGGCCGAAAGCATTGAGGAATATTAATAAGCTGCATGAGAAAAATAGGTATGTTTGATTTTAAAATTTTATTAGAAAATTTCAATAATCATTCAGAACATGTTATTTGTGATTAAGTTCTTGGATCTAAATATATTTTTTCTAAATTATATTAGATTTAAATATATTAGATTTTTAAATATATTAGATTATTAAAATAATTTTTTAATTTAAATATTTTAAAATATTTTTTTAATATATATTTATTATAAATTAAAAATGATTTATTAAGTTAAATTATAATTTTTATAATTTTGAAAAATATTTTTTATTAAAAAGAATATAATTAATAAATTTGATCATAAAATCTATAATTTCTATAGCTATTCTATCCTACCTGATGATGACAGGAAATCTGTTGAAATACATCGTAAAACGAATGTTCGAGTAAATAAGATAATTTTGTTCAGTTAAAAAGATTGAAATGTAAAGTAAAAAAGATTATAATGCAAAGTAAACATTTTTTTGGTCAATATATTATCAAAAATAGTAAATTTTTAAAAAGATCAATAAAAACTATAGTCAAATTTATTGAAAATATTTAAATGATAAACATTGGGTTAACAATGTTATTTTGGCATTTGAGGGTCTGCCACCATCTGATTAATAGAAACATTTTACAGACATTCAGTATTTTAATTTTATTTAAATCACTAAAGGTTTGCTTTAATTACTGAACATTTAATACATTTTACTGTGTATAAAAATACTGAAAATTTAAATGGAACCCTTTAAAATTTGATAAATAAAAATTGTTATAATAATATTAATACTATACGAATAATAAAATACGAATTTATTTTATCCTATTATTTAAAAAATAATAATATACATAGTTTTTTTATACAATTAGCAATCGTGGTATCATTAAAAATAACTCTAACAATGCCAGTCAAATCTGATTTTTTATTTATATTTTAAAATATTCCCATTTAAATTATTGTTTTAATCAAATAAAATAACAAAGTATGTTTAACGAGAGTGTATTTTATCTAAAAAATCTTTTATTTTATTTTATTTAGTTTTTAAATGTCTACAGTTTTTTTCTGAATTGAAAGCATAAAGAAAATTGTTTACAAAAATTTTCAATTGCCACATGTACATCATATTAATAATTAGAAAATTATGTAACTATTACAGTTGATCACACAGCTGTTAAAATAAATTATGAAACTATTTTTATGAAATTATTTTTCAGAAAATTATAGTAATTTATTTTGGTGGTTTAAAAATTAAATTAAAAATTTTTTTTTAATATTAAAACATTATAAATTTTCCAACTTACTTTTTAAGATCTATTTCTAAAATGACGAAATCAAAATTCAAACGAAAATAATAAAATTAATACAAATTCCACTGAGCTTATCTCTCATTGGTTGTATTTGCAATAAATTCGATCGAATGGAAGCATTTGAAAATTAATAAATTTTGATTAATGAGATATCTGTAAATTCAAATTATTATACTGGAATAAATAAATAGCTAGATTAAATGAAACATTATTAATCTCATTATTTTCACTAATTTAATTACATAGTTTCACAATTGCATTTGTTAATCTAATATTCTTTCTATTTAGATTTTTTTGTCCTAAAACATTTCATTGGATTCGAATACAAATATTTTCTGAATAAATATTTCTGAATAAATAATATTTGTATTAGACAATCAGTGTGCTTATTAGAAAATTTTTCAAATAAAAAAAGATCTCTTTATATAGAGAAAAAGACATAACATTTTATTAAGCTGAATTTTTAAGGAATCTTTGTAATTATAAATGATCTGAATTAATTAAAAATTGAAATATATAATATCTAGTAAATATAATCAAACAAATTATGGTAATATGATGAAATTTTAATATTGTAATTTTAATATTTCTAACCCACATGAAATGTTACGTATTGTATTATATTTATTTTGTATCAATGTCTATGATTTGTATTGTTTTACCGGGCTTCGTTTAACACCAACTGTCAGAAATTATGTTACAATAAAAACATATTTTTCATTTTTCATTTAATTTATATTTTTGAAAATCGTCTCACATAATATGTGCAATGGGCAAAAAAACAAATTAGAGAACTTCTACATATTAATGTAATACTTAAACATACAAAGATTAGTATCATTTAAATTCTTGTTATGCTCATTTATGAAAAAAAATTGTTAATATATATAATCAGATCAATAATAGTATATTAATTAAAGTTTCAATTAAAGTCATTTTTATCGTAGAAACATTAATGTGATTTTAGGAATAAACAGAATCAAAAAACGCAAAAAAGTTCTTTTTTGTATATTTTCAATTATAAAACCAAATTACAAACTTATTCATAAATATTACTTTTTGAAAAGTAACTGCAAACGTCTGTGACCTTGACCAAATTTATTGGTCACTTTGTCCATTATTTTTCGCTTTTTTATTGTCATTGATTCTGTCACGATAAACACTCATCATGCAAAGTCCAGAAAGTCTATTTTCACACATTGTTGACCTTAGCCACGTTTTTACTCTTCTCAGTGTGCTAAAAGTTCTTTCAACAGTGCAAGTTGACTCTGACAAAGTTAAAGCAATAAGAACTTCTTTCTTAATAGCTAGAAAAAGGTCTGTGAATTGTAATAAATCCATTATTCCATCGCGACTTTTGATTTCAAAATCCAACTTTTTATTTGACCACATCTCAAACCAAGTGCTTGCCTCAGCATCAAAGTTTTCAATTTGATACTTCATTATGATGTTTTCTTGGTGAGCTTTGAATTCATCCTTTGAAAGTTTCAGCATTTCAATTGAGTGAAGTGAAAATAGACTAAAATTGATTTTGTTATTATCATTGAATCTGCTCTCTAACGATGAGATGATTGAATCCAATTATGGTATAAAGACAGATCTTCGAAAGTATTCTTCAACAGTTGAACCACCATTATTTGAAGGGTGTGTTTGTCTCTTACACTGTCTGGGAATTGTCAACTGGATGTTTAATTGTTCTGCCAATTTCTCACTTTGAGAAATAATGGTCTTAAAAACTCTTCGGCATATTGGCTGTGAGTGTGGAAGATTTTTAGGAGCTCTTGGACGTGGTCAAAAACTTTCAGGATGTCTAATTGTCTTGATTGTATGGCTTGTGCTACTGCCTCTTATTTTAAGGAGTAATAAGTGATGATTTGAAGACAAATTAGAAAACTTGTTGTACTTGAAGCACACTGTAACTGGTGGGCATTCTGTCGTGTTTTACCATTTGCTTCGATGACCAGTGAACTCAGCTGATCAAAAATATCTTCAAAACTTGCAGCAAAAAGTCTGATCCTTTTGTATTTTGCAGACCAACATGTTTCACAAAGCAAGGGAACATTTGGAATCAGACTTTTTATCTTTGGGCTTTCTCAAAAAAATCTAATAATGCTCTTAATTGTTCCAATTGTATTCCTAACATCTGGTACAGCATTGAGATCATTGATCACAAGATTAAGTCGATGTGATGCACAATTCACAAAAACAGCTTTAGGGTATTTGCTCGTAATTTTTGTCTGAATGCCACCTTATTTGCCAGCCATTGTTGAGCAGCCATCATAGCCTTGGCCATACATTTTGTCAAGGTTTAATCCAACCTTGTGCACTGACCAATGATTTTATCATCTATGGATGTAGCATCAAAATGATCCAGTTTTGCAAATCCAAGGGATTCTTCATGAATAACAGTTTCTGTGCTGCTAGAATTCACAAAACGAACTCCTACGGATATTTGTTCTTTTGCAAATATGTCAGCACTCTCATCTCCAATGATTGAAAATCCAATGGATTTATTGGCCATTGAAACAATTTCTTCCCTTATGGCTCCTTCAGTCAACTTGGTTATTTCATGTTCAATGTTCAATTCTGGCTTTTCCCTTAATTGTAAATACTTTGCAGCACAAGCCAGTGCATCTTTATGCCACTCACTTGATTGATGACTTTTGACAATTTCATGAAAATCTTTGTATTTTGTAAAAGGCCCTGTGATGAATGCACCTAGAAAACCACGATTTACTAGCTGGGGAAAAAGTATGCAAAATTTGCAAACTGCTCCTTTTTAAACGAACTGAATAACTCAGCCAGGGTGAGTACTGACTTAACCAAGCATAGCGGAACAATTAATCGAAAAATAGAATGGTTTGGGAAATCCAGGGAGGGCAAGTGCCCATGTTACATATATTTTAATATTTTACTGTTTATAATATTTTTTATGAAATGAAATTGTTGTATTTATTATGAGTTTTATGTCATTAATATTTTATTTAAAAACGTATAATTTATTGGATTTTTATTTATAACATATATCTTTAAAGGTTTCCTTAAATACTGTCTTTCAGTTATGATTTCGCAAATATTTTTTATGCACTTATAGTAATTTGTTCTCGGCTCCGTGACTTCAATTTGTTTTATCAATTTCTGAATACCTAAAAATTTAATAATTCTAATTTTAACTTACGTTTCTCAATGTATTTCTTACGCATTTCTAATAATTTTATGTTCTCTATCAAATTTCTAAATGATTTTCATTAAATGACTTACATATTGCATTTTACTCTTCTCCTACAAGCAGGCCCTAGGAGAGGCGGGCCCTGAGGGGCCACTGACCCCGGGCCCCAAATCTTCAAAATTTTATTTGAAGAAATTTTTTTGGAAACAAAAATTAATTTTTAAAAATTCAACAATTTGAAAATGGACTAATGATATAACTTCTTCGCTCTTATATATCAATCTAACATGTTTTTAAATTAATCAGATTGATCTAAGATTAGGAATAAGAGATTTTTAAAAATATTTTTAAAAATATCCGTTTATTAATGATATGATATTGGGGCCCCTAATTTAAACCTAACTAGCGTGGAATTCGAAAGAATATTTAAATTTCATTAAAATTTCTCTACTAAAAAGTGCTTAAATCTATTATTGAAATGAATTTGGAGTCAATTTTTCCAAATCTTGTAGTTGTATTAAGAATATTTTTGACAATCCCGGTTTCTGTAGCCGAGTCTATTAAAACGTATTAAGAATTTCTTGAGATCTACAATGGCACAAGAGCGGCTAAATGGATTAGCAATGCTGCAAATTAATAACGATATTGCAAGAAACCTAAATTTTAGTGAAATAATTGATAAATTTGATATTTCAAAAGCCCGTAAATCATTAATATAATAAAATTTGTTTTATATATTGTTGTTGTCGCTAACTATATATATTTTTTAATTATTAAAAAGGGGCCCCAAAAAAAATTTGGGGAACTGATACAGATCAACTGAGTTGGAATATTCTCTTGTTGGTCTTTTACTTACCAAAAGTACGAAAAATACTTTTTGGATTTGGTATTCAACGAAATGCTATTTAATTGTTGTCATTTTTCGAAATAGAGTGTTGGATTGTTAGAAATATATTGGTTTTGTTTGATTTATTTTGTTCAGGTATCTATTTGGTGTTGTTTTCAGATGTTAAATCTAATCTCTACTTGATCCTGGATGGCTTGCAATTCTAACTGGCTAGTCAATTGCTTCTGCTCATTGATGGACACTGGCGGGAACAGGTAGCCTTTATCTACCATGGTGTAGCATATAAATCTGCTCGGAAACCCACGAATAATTTCTCTGCTGAAATAGAACATAAATTAATTAAATAACAATATCGAAAGTGATGGACAAGTTATAATTAAAGCTAATTAAATTAAGATTAATAAGCTGACCCCACTAAGTAAGACTCTCATTTCCCCACATCTGTCGTGGATTCCTTTTCGTCATTAGTTATACACAAGCGAAATAAAATAAAATAAAATAACAAAATAATAAAATGAAATGAATTAACGACAATTGAAGAGAAATTTTGATTAATCATTCGATAAGCTCATCACATCGGAGAGAATAGTCAGCTGCTGAGAACCACATTCGTTTTATTTGGATGTTTTCCGGCAGATTCACTTCCCTCGTTATATACTGCATGAGATCCTGCTTCCATGATACATCTGAGAGATGGATTAGTTCAACATCCTCTCTTGGAATGATGCCATTTCTGATTTCTTGCTCGACTTGATTCAATATACCGATTGCTGCATATACCTCATGCACTGCCTGCGCCACTGCCTTTCGTGCAGAGTCCAGTGTAGTTAGCGTAGCAGCACTATAATAAACTTCACATCCGTTGTCAATGCACTTTTTATTGTTTTTCTTCCCGTCGAATCTGAAACTTTTACATGGAATCCCTGGTTCCACGACTCGATTAAAATATTCTTACAAGATTGATGCTCTAATCGAACTCGCGTTTGGGAATATTTCCTGAAATCATAAATATATATTGCGAAATTACTCACACTCCACCACGCTTTTGTCATTCCAATGTTTCCATTCACCCTATCATCATACCAGAAATTGCACAATGTTATTCCTCTTTTATTATCCGTCTTGAAGAAGCCTCAATTTTTTACATGCTTATCAGTACATTTAGTCCTCTGTGAAGATAAACGATAACCCTCTAGGTCTAATTGTCATAATAACCTTTTATTTTTTTACATTTCCTGCATTCAGATTCACTCTACTTGCTTAATAAATCAGTTTCTGGCACGGAAGTTTACAAGTAAACTACTCCAAAATCGCGATGGTTCAATTTTGTTCATTGAGTTAATTAACTTGGGTGTTATTATGTGGTGCATGTGGGCAAAAAATGATAATGATAATTATTGACACTCTTTAAACTTCCATATTTGTTAAAGTTTTCGAAACAATTACCCCGATTTTGATAATGAAAAATTTTATTTAATATAATTTCAATTCCATTTTCAATATTCATACTTCTCCAGTTGAATTTCAATTGGAATTGAATGATATTAAAAGCGATAGTAGATTAAAATCAGCTTTCTTTGGCAGCGGAAATGATTTGTTGAAATTTTACAACACTCAAATTAACCAAGAAAATTTTCCTAAAATCATGAATTTAGCAATGAAAATCTTCTCTTTTTTGGCAATACTTTTTCAGCTTTGAAAATAATTAAAAATAACCACAGGAATCGATTACTAAATTCCAATTTAAATATATAACTTAAAATAGTGATTTTGAAAAATTCAATTGATTTTAAAAAATTACCCAATAATATTAATGAATAATTTTAATAAAAAATTTTAATTTTTTAAACTGGCACTATTTATTTAAGAAAATTTTTTTTGGCACTTGCTGAAAATATTGTGGGCATCACTGGTCAATATAGTCATATTTGTGTGTGCTAATATGTTTGCGCGTTAGTGTGTTAAACCAAATTCAAATTCGTTTAAACCAATTTCTTTTTTGATTTAATTTTTAACATTTTTAATTGTGATTTTTGATTTTTGATTATTTAATATTTAATTTATTTCTAAATTTTATATTTTATTTAATTTTTATTAGGATTTCTTATTCTTTCTTGAATTTCCTATTAATGTTTGATGATTTTCATATATTTCCTATTTCTTTTATTTTTCCAATTCATTTTTTCCTATTGTTTTAATAAATATTTTATTTTTAATTCTTATTTTATCTATAATTATAAAAGTTTATTATAATAACAAATTTGAATATTTTGTACACGAGGACAATGCTCAACATGGAGCACGCCATTCTGAAAATAACAAAAACAAAAGAGTCAGAAAGATATCAATTTTATCACAAAATGTTTGATATAATAATACGGATATGCGGATATTCTTTATTTTTGTTATATTTGTGTTTTTATTTCGTGCTATACCTTTTCCATTTGTCATTTATTTTATATTTACTTTTATTCTTTCGATTTTAGTTTTTATTTAATGTTTACAGTTATATCTGCATGTTATTTCCGATGCACTTCAATCAAAGTTGTTGTTTAATTTAGACCAAAAGTCAGTTTTTGCTCAACAAAAAGATAAAATCTAATCTCTAATAATAAAATTGCAATATATCGAAAAGGATATAAATATTTCCGACCTGAC
>CAUHTR010004831.1:0-33262 GCA_959609185.1 Schmidtea polychroa | reverse complement strand
TGTCTGCATGTCCTATAAATTTTAAATAAATTGGATGCAGGACTGAACAACGACGCAGGAATACCAGTACGCCGTTGAACATTCGTACATCACTTAAAAATTCAAAAGAAAAGTTATAAAATTACTTTAAATTTAACCTAAATAAATCATCGATACAATAAAATGAAAAAATGAATCATTATTACTCACTATTTGTGCTGACAAAGTTTCGCTCAAAAATTGGCATAAAGTGCTTAAATTATGACCGAAACGTGTCGGTATATATACCTATTTTGTATTAAAACAAACTCGAATTCTTTTTATTCCAGAATTTTCTATTTTGCTATTTTTTGTGCCATAATTTTTGTTTTTATTTTTAAATTTTTATTTTTTAATTATTTTCTGTTAATTCGACGTCCATGATGGATTTGGAACGGTTCCAGAACATTCCATGTTAATTTTAATTTTATTTTTATTTTAACTGATGTTTTATGAATTTCTTTTTAAGATTTTTATTTTTAATACTAATTTATTTATTTTCTCTAACTTTTGTTGTTCTAGATGACTTTTGTGATGGTCATCGCCATATTTATGGAATGTTCTGGGTTTTTCTGGAATTTTTTACTTTTTTTAAGTTATTTGAGTCTGTTTTTTGTAACTCTGTGTTTATTTGGTTATTTTGAGTTCTATGTTGCATAACTTCTTGCTTTTGTATAATTTTATTTAATTTCTGTGTTTATGTTTTTGTTGTTTTCTCCTTTAATTAATATTGTTTATTTGGTGTAGTTTTTAATATTTAGCTATACTTTTTGCTTTTTGCATGTTGTGTACCTACACATTTCAGTCATAATTAGAAGTTTGGGTCTAGAAATCAGTTCTAGCCCAACATGTGGAAGAAATTCAAACGCGAAACTCTAGGTGATTATACAGAATCGTATTTAAAACTTGATGTTTGTATTCTAGCAGACTGTTTTGAAAAATTCTCTAATCATAAAGTCATGCCTCCATCTTCAATGGCATGAGATAATTTATTAAATCAAACAAATCAAGACCTGGAATTATTTACTGATTTGGATAGTCCCTTTGTTTAAAATTAATATTCGTGGATGAATAAGTTCTGGAATGGTAGAATGGGAAATAATAGCTAATTGTCACATGCTTTATATTCTGGAATTATGACTCAATATCTCCATTATGGAAATTTCAAATTCATTCGATAACAAAAATATAGAATAAAGTTCTACAACCCCCGAAAGATTCAGAAATCGGATATTTTTTCGAATGTGATATAGAATATCCTCAGGAAATCCATGAAAAAACCAAACATTTCCCTTTTGCACCAATTAAACGAGTTGTCAAATACTCTAAACTCTCTCCGTGGCAAAAATGACAGATTGAAAGAGATTCATTCCCGAAATTAATTTGCGAAGTTTACGACAAAGAAAAATATCTATTGCATTATAGTTTAATAATCTTGTTGAGGTCTGTAAATTAAAATTAAAATTTAAATAAAATTTAGGATAATAATTCAAATAGAAAGTAAGCGAAGAAAAAAGACAAATAAAAGCGGGATCGCGCACAGAATCAATAGTAAAGGAAAGTGTGATGGAAACAGTATTAGAAAATGCCAAAAGCAATTACGAAAGGCAAGAATCCGGAAATCCGAGAAAAATCAATAAATGGAAAAATCATCGAAATCGAATGGGAAAAACGGGACAGGTATAGATTAGATATCGAATACCATAACATGTATTGGGCTAAGTACAATATAAAAGTAATAGGAACAAATCTTTTCGTGTAATTGAACGCAATAGAAACAACATGGGAAAGTCGACTAAGTGAAACAAATAAAAACATAAGAAAAACTATTTTAAACAAAATAAAATAAAAGGATTTAACAATTTAAATAGATAAATAAACTTAAGTTGGAAAAGAATTAACAAATGAAAGAAAGCCAAATGAAATCAATTTAGAAAAACAATAAAAAACTAAATAAAGCAATAAATAATAAAAATAAACAGAAAATTAGAGAAAATTAGACAAAAATAATTAAATTAAAATCTTGCAAACCAAACATCAAAACAAATTAAGAAAATATAAAGTAAAGGACAATCAGGATTAAACAAAAACCAATTAGGAAAATTCATAATAATTAAGTTAAGAAAAATCATTAAATAAAATAAAAGAAATATTAAGAAATAAAAATTAAAAATAGAAAAAATATATTTTACATACTTACTTAATCTGATTGGTCGAAAAACGGCAACAAATTAGTATATATACCGAACACTAAGTCGAGTTTCCTAATGTTATTTTTCACAAACAATAGACTTCAGCTGACGAACTCATTTCAATAATCCAACCGGGATCAACAATTTAGGTGGAAATCACTAGGACAAGTTTCACAATTAGAGTGTCATTCAACACGCCGTCAAAAGACTCTCTCCGAATTATTCCCCGAAAATCCTTCTGTAAATTATTCCCCGCAAATTACTTCTTAAAATCCAAAGGAAACACAATTCAGCGACAATATGTTTATTAATAATTAAATATTATAACAAATTACATGAATCAATATTATATCAATTTCCAACATTATAATTTTAAAAAAACCCGATCGTATGAGTCCCCGCGATGGCAACCATTAAAACAAACATTAGAATAATGATATCATATATATTTTAACATTTTAATTCCAATTTTCTCATAATACTTCATTGCACTCTACAACACCAAATATTAAACTTTTCAACATTCGAACTATAATCAGTTTTAAAACATTTAATTATAACAAACTTAAATTACCCTTTTACTCACATCCCCCCGAGTTTGTTAAGTATGCACACTCTCTTCTTCGTTGCGTGCTCGTATATTTTTAACATGCATACATACCCCATCAACAGAAACATTCCATGCCGAATTTACATCTGTTACCACACCTTCTCTCCACTCATCCATGCAAGACGCATTACCACCCTTTACATGAACGACATCACCAACTCGAAACTTTCCACTCGTTTCATTGTCCCGATCTCTTTCAACATTTTCGTCATTCAACTCGTATGCATATATGGAAGCAAATGGCACGGAGTATTCATTTTGACCCTCGCGCGGCGACGCATTATACCAAAACAGCATTTCTTCCACAGTTCCCCGCGTTCGAGCCACCATCCTTTTTATTGTCCTGTGATTACGTTCCACAATTCCATTTCCAGAAGGTTCATACGCACATCTATATATATGCTTTACTTTCCATTCATCACAAAATTTTCTCAATGCATCGCTTTTAAACGCTCCTCCATTATCACTAAGTAATTCTCTGCAAAACCCTCTTTCGAACATAGTCTTTCTTATCGCATTCAACACGCTTCGTCCACTTTCATCTTTCAACTCATGCCATATTGCATACCTCCCGGGTCCGCAGTCCACTACCGACAAATACTTCTTTCCCTCCAAATGCACAACATCCACTGCTATTCTGACCCACGTGCCACCTACGCTCAACTCACCTTTCGGCATTCTACACGCATGCGGATCAACGGTAGCACACTTAAAACAATTTCTCACGACCGCCTCCACGTCCTTTCGTTTAACCACGTCAAATTTCTTTTTTACGAAATACATGGTTCGATCAACGCCAAAATGATGTTTTTCATGTTCAAATGTTATTTGATCCACTTCAACACTCGCGCACGCATGCGTTCCGCGATTTCGCCCAACTCTCGTCAATGCATCCGCCTTATTCGCTCCCGATGGAATCCATTCGACAGTAACATTCAATCCGTAATCGGTAATCATTTCCTCAATTATATCCAATCTTCGCTTTATCAAGTATTCGTGCATACCCTTCACGTGCACCTTTTTCGATTTTGTTAACAGAGCTTTGATCCACGCCACGACCGAAGTTGAATCGCATTTCACAGTTATATCGGTGAATTTCCATTCAATTGCCATCGCCACGCCTTTTATGAAGGCGTCCAATTCAGCCACGTTTATGTGTTTCACATCGTCAACTTTTCGAAGTCATACTGCATCTTCCACACATTTTTCCTTTTGCTCCACGTACACCGCCATCGCAACACTACTCGCATCCGTATATACTGTAACATTTCCACTTCCATCTACGCTCCATACCCCCTGCGCTGGATCCTCACGTTCTATACGTTCCAGCAGCATTTTTATGTCTCGTTTCGTCTCGTCGCCTGCATAATCATCCCATTTAGTACCCTTCATATTTCTTTTAATTACGCTACACTCAAGTCGCAACGATCCACATATAGGATAATGCCCTATGACTTCCGCATATTGAAAACACATCTCGACGCGAACAACTTTCCGTTTCATTTCAAATCACCCAAGGGACCACGCCCCCACCATCGCTTACCATCCTTCTTCCCTTGCAACTGCAACCCTAGTATACGCATGTCATCGAAATCTTCGTGATCCTTTGTCACTAATCCATATTGCTTCAAATGATTCACAACTTCGCATTCCGCAATTCCATTCAAATTCACAATTATGTCATCTACGTAGTGTGAAGTATTCTCATTAACTTTCGAGTTCAACTTGAGAACGTACGACACTATACCATCCATTATTTTCGGCGCACTCTTCAATCCGAATCCCAATCGCGTAAGTCGATAACGCGTTTTGTTGTGTGACACTGTCTGATACTTCCATAGCGACTCTTCAACATGAATTTGCAAGTACGCTCGCTTTAAGTCAACCACTGCCACATTGTCGCCCATTTTTCGCCATCTTCTCAACTCAGACCTGCATTCCTGCGCATCACCTGTGTGACTACTCACGCTCTTATTTACCGATTTATAATTCAACACTGGTCTCACTTTGTCTTTCTTCTGCTGCACCACAGCAATCAACGGCAATATACCTTCTACGTTTTCATCCGTTTGCACCAATATGCCTTCCTTTATCCACGCATCAATTTCTTCATCGAATTTGTTCTTCGTTTCTTGCGATATCCCATAATTAGCAACATTTTCATGCAAGAAACGGTTCTCGTTCGTTCCACAACCATTTAACCGTCCACTTATCTCCATCAAACCACGCCTCATAATCCGGATCACTAATTTTATGTTCGACCGACATCACCGCCCTAACGCCGCAACCAACACTTTTCCCATTATCGAACTTCACACCTTCTGACGTTACACGCATTCCGCCCATTTTCGTCAAAACATCCATTCCCACTATAATATCGATTCCTTTCAACATCTCAGCCAACACTATACACTGCACATTCATCCGTTCACCTACCATGTCCAACACAACACGTCGCATTTCACTACTCTCCCCGCATTTTCCATTTGCAAGCAATAATCTCACGCTACACGTTTCATGATCACCTTCTTTCGACACCCCATTTCTCAACAACGTGTGCGAACAGCCTGTGTCAATCAACGCCCTACACCGCACGCCGTCCACCGTCACCTCCATTACATTATTCGCGCTTACCTGTCCACACGGACGTCCGCCAGCGCACGCGAACTCCGTTGCTCGTTTCCCCGCACGTTGCGTTCATTTTCATCAATTGGCGTTTTCCGCATTCCATAACGTTCACCGCACGCGTTGGCCATATGATTCTCATTCCCGCAAATATGGCATTTCCGCACAAACCCAGTCCGATTACGAAAACAATTTCGTGCCAAATGCCCCTGTTTTCCGCAGTTGTAACACACGACACTTCTTACCATGTCGTCACGCACGATCGCGCAGCTTTGCACACTCGTCCCAGTAGCCGTTATCGCTTTCGCTACTCCGACAACGTCTTCCAACGTTAAACTGTCTTCGTTGGGCATTGCCTTAATCGCATTCGACACAGATTTTGGCAGACCACACACAAAGGCACACTTGATCACGTCTTTCGATTCTATTCCCGACTCTTCGCTAATCTCTTTAAGTTTATGGCATGCAAATCTACCTTATCACTCACACATTTCAAGTTGACAAACATTTCATACGCTGTATATTTGTTTATGCCAAATGTTTTACGCAACGCCGATTCCACACCCCCTTTCACGTCTCGTTCTTCCTCAGACATATTCATATACACGCTGAAGGCCGGACCATCCAACAATAACGGCATAATGCGTCTCGTGTCCTTAATGCCTTGCACATCGCACACCATTCTATCCCGTTCCAACCATTCCTCAACATCCAAACCCCCATCATACTTTGACACAACATTTAACACCCTTATAGACGACTTCACCGCGTCTTCATCCCGAATCCCCCCTTCATTCATTCCACTTTTTACTTTACTCGTCATTTTAAAACAATTTATTTTAACAATCGATTTTTAAAGTGTTTTTAATAATTAAATGCTCTCGATACTTTTTACAAATCAAACTATTGAAAAGCTATATTATGTGTTATTCAAAGTACAAAAAATATCTTGCCCGGATAGCTTGTGGTTAAATTCAACACGCCGTCAAAAGACTCTCTCCGAATTATTCCCCGAAAATCCTTCTGTAAATTATTCCCCGCAAATTACTTCTTAAAATCCAAAGGAAACACAATTCAGCGACAATATGTTTATTAATAATTAAATATTATAACAAATTACATGAATCAATATTATATCAATTTCCAACATTATAATTTTAAAAAAACCCGATCGTATGAGTCCCCGCGATGGCAACCATTAAAACAAACTGTTAGCCGCAACAACGTCGAATTCATTCTCAATCTCCATAATTAATAAATTAAACAAATAAAATTACTAAATTTATTTTATTCACAAAACTGCGCTTTTTTGTAATATTCAAACAATCTGTTCGAGGCTTTTTTTATTATTTTAATTTTGATGCTGATTTCAATGCTGGTTTAATTTATTTTAATATTTAATTTATTTTTATATTTTAAACTTACTTTAATTTATTAATTTAAATATTTATATAAAAATTTATGTAATCTGATATATACAATTTAAATGTTTATTAGCAATATCCAGTTTTAACTTAAACGTGAATTCTACCCTTTCATCCCCCTTCTTTAAATTCTTTAATCTTTTCAATATTCCTGATTAAAGACTTCCCACTTTTATCTCTCAGCATATAACTGCGATCGTGTATTCGTTTTGTTACCGTGTATGGTCCTTCATATCTATCTTGATCCTTGTTTCGTATTTCTCGTTTGATTAACACTTTGTCTCCAATATCCAACCTCCTTGCAGTTGTTGTTTCCTCATTTTGTCTTTTACTTTCAATTTTCAATGCGATATCGTTCCTGTTGATTCTACTATCATTATACCATTTTGATCTATCAATTTTCCTACCAAAAATAATTTCAGCTGGGCTTACTCCCGTTGTTTTTTGAATGGTTGCGTTGAGTGTATATTCTATATCTGGGATAAGGTCTGCCCAGTCTTTTCTATTTCCGTCTTTCAGCGATGCATTTATAAAATCTCTTATTGTCCGGAATTGTCTTTCGATTATACCATTCGTATTATGATGATATGGACTCGAATACATTATCTCGAACCCTACATTTTTGCTTATATTCTTTATGCTATTAGCTTCGAATGTTTTCCCGCAATCTACATGTAGTTCTTTGGGTGCCCCAAATTTTAGAATCCAGTTGTTTAACAATATCTTCCCAATTGTCTCTTCATCCTGTTTATTTATAGCTGTTAACGAGATGTATTTGCTGTAATGGTCGATTATTGCGCAAATGTATCTTTTCCTGTTAAATGTTTCTTTCATTGGGCCACATATGTCCATATATATTTTCTCGAAGGGTTCGGATGCTTCAAGTACTTTTGGTTTCTCTTTCATCTTTGTAGTTACAACTTTAACTTTTTGACACGATTCGCAATTTGATATTGTCGTTTTTACTTCCTTTATTAGATCTCTCATATCAAAATTGTTTTGTATGTATTTGATAACTTTGTCAACTCCAGCATGGCACAGTAATAGATGTGTTTTGTTAATCATTTCTCTTCTTTTGCTCTCTGGTATCCATATTCTTTTATCTTTGGTATAAATAATATTATCCTCTATTATAAACCTTCCACTCTTTTGCGTTCTTATTTTATTTTTAATCTCCTCTATTTCATCACTATTCATTTGCCATTCCTCTCCTTTGTCTTCAGTCATTATATTTAACATTCTGGTTTTCATTCTTCCCATTTTAGGATTATCGTGTTCCATAAGACATTGTACACATGTGCCACACGTTTTCCTCGATAACATGTCTGCGTTAGTATGTAGTATACCCTTTCTAAATTCCATTTTTATATCAAGGCTACTTAAATAGTTTATCCAGGTCTGGAATTGAGCTGTAATTGGCTTCTTCGTGGTTAGCATAAATGTTATTGCTTTATGATCTGTACGTAGTGTAAATCTTTTCCCATATAAATAGTGATTAAAATGCCGACAAAAATAATATATAGCCAGGAGTTCCTTTCTTGTAATACAATAGCCTCTTTCGTGGTCATTCATCGCATGTGAGCCATAAGCGATAACTTGCTCATATCCCATGTCATTCTTCTGTGATAAGACTGCGCCGATTGTATCGAAACTTGCATCCGTATCCAATATGAATTCTTTCTTAAAATCAGGAAATACCAAAATCGGTGCGGTTATTAATGCCAACTTCATATTCTCAAAAGCTTGCTCACAATTTTCATTCCATATTATTTTGTTGCTATTTTTACCACATATACTTTCTAAAGCTCTTGCCTTCTTTGCGTATTCTTTAATAAATTTTCGATAATAGTTGCAAATACCCAAGAAACTCCTTAAATTTTTCACACATTTCGGCCTTTGAAATGATTGAATAGCTTCAATTTTGCTCTGATCCGTTTGGATGCCGTATCTATTTATAATATGGCCTAAGAATTTCACTTCGCTTTTCAGTATTTGACATTTTTCAGGATTAATTCTTAGTTTAGCTTCTGCGATTTTCTGCAATACTCTTTCCAACAGTTTATAGTGTTCTTCCATTGTGTTAGTAAAAATTAATATATCGTCCAGATAAACCATTACCCCGTCTTTCCATAAATCGTTTAATATCTTCGTCATGAGCTCTTGAAATGTTCCTGGTGCTGCCGCGATGCCAAACGGCATTCGGTTGAAACAGAATTGTCCCTCTTTCGTTGAAAAAGCTGTTTTCTCCTGTGAATCTCTATCCAACTTCACCTGATAGTATGCGTTTCCAAGGTCAATAGAACTAAAATATCTAGTACCATGCAAAGCATCTAAGATCTCGTCAACGTTAGGCATCGGGAACGCTTGTCTTTCAGTAATTTTGTTAAGTTGTCTAAAGTCCAAACAGAGTCTGATATCCTTCTTTTCCTTTTTCCAAACGCACACTAAAGGGGTATTCCAAGGTGAATTACACTTCCTTATAATATTATTATCCTCCAGATTTTTAATGGCCATGTTTATTTTCTCTTCCAAGTTTATAGGCTGTCTTCTGGGCTTTATCATTATTGGTCCGCCATTTGTTTCAATTTTATGTTGAATTAAATCAGTGCATCCAACATCCCACTTGTCAGCCATGAAAACACATTTATTTCTCTTGATAATTTCTACAAGCAATTTATCTTCTTTTACTTTCAACTTCTCTATCGCATGTTGGAATCTTTCTTCATTTGTAATATTCCTCCCAAATTTAGCATCAATTTCACATATACGTTCGTTAGATATCATTTCACCTTCTTGAATCCATCTTAATTCAATACCGAATTGTTTCTGTAATTCTATACCCCCAATAACATCTGGGACAATGTTTTGTACGACGGTAAAGGTCACTATTTTTGTTAGCTTCCCTATCTTTACCTCAATTTGAACTTTCCTATAGTCTCCAATTTACTATCGTTTGCACACCTTAGCATTTCATCTGTTTTTATTATCTCGACTTTGTCCAATTTATCCAGTACTGCTTTAGACATTACATTAACTCGTGCTCCTGTATCTAACAGACACTCAATTCCGCGCCCCTGAATTTCAAGTGTTATACTTGGTCTACCCTGCATTTTATGATAAGTCATACGAGGTCCTTTCCATTCGTCTTTCGTAAATATATTTTGTTCCACTTTGTTCTTTATACTATTGGAAATTTCATTAATCCACTCAATCTTATTTTCATTCATATCAAATGACTTTTTTAGGAAACTATATACTTTTTCTCCTGTTCTTTCATCGCTACACATTATTTTGCTGTTTTCATTTCTATGATCTATACTGCTACTTTTATAAACATTAAAATTAGTTTTATCATCCATATTATTACATAAATCTTTACTAAAAATATTAAAATTATCTACACTATTCAAATTATTTACATTATTCAAATTATTTACATTATAAAAATTATTTACATTATTATAACCAGCATTTTCATCAATTTCAAAATTACCTAATAAATGGCTCCTATCATCGCCTCCTGTGATGGAGCTTCCTCGTTTGGGTATTGCATTTCGTCGTATTTCTCTTCGGCTTCACTTGAATAATTCAGTTGATAGTTTGCATCTTGATTTCCAATTGCTGCTACCTCTCTTCTATTATACTGATTGTTTTGTTGAAATCGGCCCCCTTTATTTCGGTGTGCTGCATTATTTCTTCCGTAATGATTCATTTTCGGCTTAAATCTTTCTAGGTTTGTATAGCATTCAGTTTCTTTGTGACCTTGTAGATGACATCTCCTACACTGAATGTTTGGACATTCTCGGCGTACGTGTCCATATAATCCACATCCAAAACACTGAATCCTCCTCTTCATAGTACATTCTCGGCTTAAATGACCTGGTTTTTGGCATGTCCAGCATACGACGTTCTTAGTCGCTTCCAATGGTTTTGACATTGGCATCGTATTTGTCTGTGCGGGTCTTTGAACGGCATCTCTGTAGGTTTTGACGGGTTTCATATATGTTATAGGTCGGATGGAGTTAACATGGTTTATAGCTTTATTCACTTTCTCAACTTTTCTAATTGTGCTTTTAATTTCTTCTGACGTTTTTAGTTCTTGCATTTCTATTTCCTTTTAACTTTTTTCTCTCGAGCCCCATTCATGAGTAGGCACTTTTTAATTTCTTCTTCGTTCCACTCATGTCGCAGTAATCTTTTGGTTAATTTCTCTACTTTTTCGATAAAGCGGTCTGCTGAATCGGATCCTTGTTCATAATTTAGAGCTTCCTTTAAGTCTTCGAATAATGATTTTGGCCTCGAAAATGCTGATCTGAGCTTCTCTTCAAATGTTTTTCCTTCTGCTTTTTCATATTCATCGTATAATGGTTTATCCAACAGTGTGGTAACCAGAATCATCTGCATCTTGACAGATGTTTTCGTAATATTAAAAAACTTTTGGCATTCTTTGATGAATTCTTCCAGGTCGTCGTCTCTGTGGAATCTTTCTGGTAGCAACCTGCTAATCAATAGGTTTGTTGGCGTGGTCGCCATGTTAGCCGCAACAACGTCGAATTCATTCTCAATCTCCATAATTAATAAATTAAACAAATAAAATTACTAAATTTATTTTATTCACAAAACTGCGCTTTTTTGTAATATTCAAACAATCTATTCGAGGCTTTTTTTATTATTTTAATTTTGATGCTGATTTCAATGCTGGTTTAATTTATTTTAATATTTAATATATTTTAATTTATTTTTATATTTTAAACTTACTTTAATTTATTAATTTAAATATTTATATAAAATTTATGTAATCTGATATATACAATTTAAATGTTTATTAGCAATATCCAGTTTTAACTTAAACGTGAATTCTACCCTTTCACAAACATTAGAATAATGATATCATATATATTTTAACATTTTAATTCCAATTTTCTCATAATACTTCATTGCACTCTACAACACCAAATATTAAACTTTTCAACATTCGAACTATAATCAGTTTTAAAACATTTAATTATAACAAACTTAAATTACCCTTTTACTCACAGAAATCACTAGGACAAGTTTCACAATTAGAGTGTCATCAAGCAGTAGAGTGATAACAACCGAATTTATTCAGGACTCAACACGTAACTTTTTATTCTCTATGTATTTATCAGTTTTATCGAGTAATGTAACCTTAATAATAAATTTAGTAGTATGATGTTAACGTTTTTTTTCATTTTCTCCACATTTATAAATTGGTATGTATGAATGGAATGTCAATATGGTAATAGTAGAAAGGTTTTGTTAATAACTTAATAAATTTCATTTATCTGAAATTTAGATTTCTTAAGTTTATGGGATGCCCAGTAGAAAGTTCGAATAGGAATATGCAAGATCCACGAGGAAGACGATTTTACATCCGAATTCGATTTTTATGATATTTACATTTATATTATTATAAATAATGATAATACAAGGCCAGATGGAACCGTTGTTTGTGTTGGATGACAAAGGCAGAATCATTGACAATTTCGAACTTACGAAATATTACAGGACAGGATCCAATAAATATCGGGTCAAGATTTATGCGGAAAATAGATGAAAATGGCAGAAGCAGACAATCCAATTCAACCCATCCAATCCAATCCCAAATCTATTTAATAAACAAATTGATGAACCTGTGTTAATTTATATATAATATGTGATGAACAATTTGTTATCAGTGTTATATTTAGTTTTTGGTGATGTGTGTATTCCAACTTGTATATAATTCGATGAATTGATTTTTGCTGTATGTATACTTAATTATATATTTTGTGTCTTACGTACACTTAATTAAATATGTAAAAAAAGAAAAGGAAATAACTTAATAAATTAAATTTAGTAAATCTTTTTCATAAATAACTTAATAAATTTAATTAAATAAATCTTCTGAACAAGTTTAATTGGAAAAATTTTGTAAACATCAGCTCGGGCCGAAACCAAATAAAGAAACACCTCGGCCCGAGTATATGGAAACAGCTCGATTGGAACAAATTGTTGGGCGTCTGGGCGTGTGCCATATAGGTATAGAATATCTAGGGAAAGTTGAAGCAAATTTGGCTCTTTCCCAGACACCCAAAGTGATTTGCCGATATCATCTCCCTCATGTGTACCCATGGCAACGAGTCATGTTGGTGCTGTACACATGGGTCGGAATTTGTGAAAAGGTGAGCCCCTATGTTAGTACTACTCCACACAGTATTCGCAGTTCGGGATCATGAATGCCGTTAGAAGGACTTACATCGAGCTGTACTTGCCTCTGGTCCAAGTGAGGTCATTCAACATTGTGTTGGGCTGAGAGGTAAGACAAAAATAAAATATGAAATAACATAAACAAGTAAAAAGTAAAAAACAATAGGAAACGATAAAAAGTACCACCAAAATCAAAAACAACTTAAAAGCAAATATAAAATGAGTATATTAATTAAATAAAATATATGAAAAACAAAATAGAATTAAAACAATAAATTAAAAGAATCAAAAACATTAAGTATCAATAAAAGTACAAAAACGTCTCTAAAATATACAGTTACTGGAAAAGATTTAAAAAAAAGTAATACGTTTGGTTTTGGTGGTTTTGGCTGAGTGGATTTCGGCCAGCTCCGTAAGACAGTGGCCGTAACATGCTTGTCTAACGTTTTCTTATTCATGCGTGTCTAGTAGTGCATATAATGGGAACACCGACTCACCCTACCCCAGTTAGGTATTATTAAATTTTCAAATTAAAAAATTAAAAAATTTTAACATTGAAGTAGGGTGTTCCAATTTTAGACCCCACCCAACTTCAGATCTAAAAAATTAAAGAATCTAAATATTGAAGGTGTAATGGGTCTCTAGAGTAGGTAGGGTAAGTCGGTGTTCCCATTATATACACTACTACACTTTAAGATAAAAATTGAAAAATAGAAAAATTGAAAAATGGAAAAATATAAAAATTGATGGGTATTGGTAAAATTTTATATACCCAAGAATGTATTTATCAAAAATTGAAAATTCTAAAAATTGATAATTCTAAAAATTGAAAAATATAAAATTCTAAAAAACCAAGGGTCACATTATGAATAGTAACTTTTATTGATAAAACAAGTTTTACCAATAAAAGAAAAATATAAAAATATAAAAATATAAAAAATTGAAAAATTGAATCAGTGAAAAATAATTTTTAAAAAAGATGGCTACTTTGAGAAATTTGGGTACCCAAAATTATTTTTGTAATTTGTGTAATAAAAACTTTAAAACAAAGACAGCGTTAATATCTCATGAAAAATCAAAAGATCATTTAATCAAGGGAAATCTTTTAGATGATACCAACTCTATAATTTGTGACAAGTGTAGAGAGAGATATTTATTCATAGGGTTTGATAAACATTATAGAAATTGTATTGGAATTAAAAGAATTAGAGAAACATTTTCTTCTATAATATGCCATAGAATTTTCAAAACTAAATTTGAATTAAAAAAACATGCTAGAGAATGTGGTGAAGAAAGTGAACAAGAAGAAAATTGGGATGAATTTAATCACAATGATATATTTGGTTCTGAAGAAGTTGTAACATGCTCAATTTCATCATATATTAAAAAACATTTAAAAGAGATAAAAGATACAATGGAGGAATCTATAAAAAAATTCAAAATTGCAAGGTTTAATATTATAAAATACAAGATTATAGTTAAAAAATATTGGAGGGGAAATGATTCGAATCAAGATTTGAGCTTAAATCAAAACTTTCTAAATTCAGAAATTGAAACAAACTATGAGCATTTATGTTCTATGAGTGGATTAAAAAGAAGATTTAAAGACATTATAAAAGAATTGGAATAAATCAAGAATATCGTGAACAACAAATAGGAGAATCAAATTTAATTTTTCATTCTTTCCAAAGTATTGAAATAAATTATTGGAAGGAAAGACCACCAACTCCTAGATCTTATATTCCAACACCATTTGTTCCCAAATATATTATAAATGTTAAAAATAAAGATAACAAATGTTTGCTATGGGCAAATTTATCAGTCCTACATCCACAACAATATAATTCCGAGCGAGTATCTAAATATCGACAATATGAAAATGAAATAATATTTTGGGAAGATTTTGAACATCCAATGAAAATAGAACACATGTAAAAATTTGAAAAGTTGAACCATCTTAGAATTAATATTTATGAATTAGATGGGGAGAAAATCATACCAATTTATATTTCAAGTTTCAACTCTGAAACAAACTTTAAAACAAGTTTCAAAACAATTAGTCTACTAATATTAGAAAAGGGTTCAACTGATAGTCCAATTTCTCATTATGTTTGGATAAACAATTTTCAATGTTTTATGAGATCTCAATCATCAAGCTCTCACCGAGTTAGAAGACACACTTGTGAAAGATGTCTTTATTATTCAACTTCTGAAAATATAAAATTAAAACATGAAAGATTATGTCAACAAAATGAACCGGCACTAATTAAAATGCCAAAGAATCCTGAGATGAAATTTAAAAACTATTCAAATTTATTAGGATCTCTTGTTACAATTTAAGGAGATTTCGAAGCTATTAATACAAAACAAGATTTGGAACAAGAATACATGAATATTATAGAAAAAATTGATTTAGTAGAATCTTGGTATGAGTATAGATTGAATCAACTGAATCAATTGGAAAAAATGAAAGATTTTCTCAAACTAAACAAGAAATCTTTTACAATAACAATGGCTCAACAAGTTCCATCAGCATATCATCTATTTATTAAGAGTAATTTACCCAAAAGGATTAAATCATTTGAAATATCATATCGAGGAACTTCAGCACAACATACCCTAGATCACTTTGTTGAAAATATAAATTCATTAGAACATTTCTTGTATAAAAAATTAAGCAAGAATTATCCAATCAATTTTTCATCAATACAAGTTACAGAATATGAAAATTCTAAAATTTGTTGGATGTGTAATCAAGGTTTAAATCAAGACTTTTCAGATGTTACAAACCCAAAAGTTCCCGATCATGATCATTATAAACGAAAAAATAATTACAGAGGTGCAGCACAGATCATGTAATTTAAATTGTAAAAAACCAAAATTTATACCAATCATATTTTATAATTTATTTGGATATGATATAGACTTATTTATAAAACATTTGGCAATCAATGCAAAAAATAGTTTTAAGGTTATTTGGTTGACAAAAGAAAAATGCAAGTGTGTAGAGTATAGATGTTTAAAATTCATAGATTCATTAAATTTCTTTTTAACAAGTTTAGATTCAATTGCAAAAACAATGAAATTTGATCAAGATAATCAAGATCAAGATCAAGATTTTAAACACACTATAGAAAATGTTTTAATTAAATATAATATTCCAATAGAAGAATATTAAACTTGTTTAGCTAAAGGAATATATCCATATGATTATATGGATTCATTTGATAAATATCTCGAAACAGAATTACCATCCCATCAATAATTTTATTCAATATTAAATCAATCAGTTGCTGATGCATTTGGAGATAACACATGTATGAATTATTAAATAATTCAGTCTTTGGAAAAACAATGGAAAATATTGACAAGTATACAAAGATTCAATTATTAACAAATAATCAAAAATGATTTGGCAAGATATAATCGAATTATTTCAAAACCAACATTTAAAAATGCACAAATATTTTCAAGTAATTTAATTGCAGTGGAAATTGGAAATTATGAAAAGACATACAACAAACCAATGCTTATTGGATATAGTATTTTAGAACTATCAAAACTTCAAATGTATGAAGCTTATTATGATGTATTACAACCACATTTTCAAGATAGAATATCAATGCATGGAATGGATACGGATTCAATGTTTTTAAGAATTTATTCTTCAAATATATAAAAGGAATTATTAGAAAATGAAAACTTGAATAAATTAATAAATAAAACTGGTAAATTATTTACTTTTAAAGATGAGAAACCCAACAATCCAATAAGTTAAGAAATATTTATTCGATCAAAACAATATTCTCTTTTATTGGAACAAGTTCAAGAAAATAGAAATAAAGGAATTCAAAAATGTGTAGCTAAAAAAATTACACACCAAAATTTTATAGATTGTTTAAAACCAGAATCTGAGAAACAAGCAGAAATAGTTCACCAAAATAAATCTGATAAACATGACATCTTTCTACAAGAATCTTTAAAAACTTCATTAAATAATTATGATGATAAAAGGTTTGTTTTATCTGATGGAATTCATACAGTTCCTTATGGAAGTGATATAATTCTACACATAAAAAGATTAGAAAAATATAAAAGGTAACATAGAGTTGTTGATTTAACAGATGTTCAAATTAGTAAAGTTAGAATTAGACATCATTAGATATGGAATAATTTCATTAAATTTCATCATGAAAAAAATAAACATTATCAAATATTGTTGCAAGTCATCAGAAATCATCATGATGAAATTTCACATTGTTAAATGAAATCTGGAAAGTTTATTATAATAAAGGAAAGTTTATTATAACAATGATGAAATTATTCCATATCTGATGAAATTAGATATTGAATAATCAAACTCCACGAATAAAAATTGAAATATTTTTATAATTAAAAATGTCAACTATAAATTTAGATGTTTCCATGATTAATAAAATAATAAACACTTTTGATAAACTTATGAATAGAGTAAATAAACTAGAAAAGATAATTAAATTTTCTCTTGTGCTTTTTTCAATTGTGCTTCTAATCTATTCTCTATTTTTTATGTTTTACCTCGTTGGAATTAATTGTCATTTTAATATTATATTTACTATTCTTTAAATATTCATAATCAACCTCTTCAACTTTTTTCTTTAGATAATTATTCTCAACTTCAAAATTTCCAACCTTTCGTCAGACATTATTTCAAATAATTTAGTTGTTGCTGGAATTAAAGCTATAAGTTGTTCACCTTTTAAAGCTTGTGTTTTTAAAGGTTGTTTCTTATATTTTTTTAAATATTCAAAAGATTTTTGTTCAACTTTAGGATCATTCTTTGTCAAATCTAAAACACCTTTTTTTAACTTTTTTCCAAAATATTTAAAAAAGGTTTTTTTAATATTTTTCCAAAATTTTATGGTCATTTTTTACAATTTAATATTTTATCCAAATATTCCTCATCAACTTGTTCATCCCCATCAATCTGTTCAACCTCTTCAACTATTTCAACTTGTTCAACTCCACACGCGATTGGATCACATGTATATTTATTAAATTTTTTCATATATTTAAATATTTGATTACAACAATTACAAATAAATGTTTTACCTGGTATATAGTTTTGATTGAATAGGTTCATTTAGTTTAATTGGTTTAATAGGTTTCATTTTTTTATGTTTCGGTTTTTTACTGGAATTCGATGTCTATAAGGAGAAGTCATTTCTAAATCAACTCTAATTCTTTCCATAGTTGAAACTGAAGTTCAAAATTAATTAACAAATTTGTGGTTGTTTTAAATTAGGATTTTCACTTTTAATTTTTGTGAATTTTATAACTTTATCTTTTAATAAAAATAGATTTAATTTATCATTATCAACCAAACTTACTTTTTTCATTTTGTTTAAAAAATCATCAATTTTATTTTCTCCCATTTTAATTTCAAAAATTTTGTTTTTTAACATTTTGGAAAAGTTAAGAAACCATATTTAACCATTTCTCTCGTACATCTTTTTCGAATATCCTCGGGATATTACATTTGCATTTTATAATTTATTAACTTGATCTTTTATGTCTTGAATTATTTGATTGGATTTTAAAATTTCATCATTCGTCAAGACTCCATCTTCCAAAGCTTTTAATTGAAATAAATATAATTTTGATATTCCAATTTCTATTGATGAACATACTTAACGATATAAACTCTTCTCTTTTGAAGTGTATGATATAGACACAACTTCAGTCAAGAATAAATCTCCAGCTGAAATATTTCCAAGAATTATTGGTACAAGTGTTAAAACTGGTAAAGTTGCAGGTAATATAATTGTTAATATTGTTGTTGCAAAACCCAAAGAACAACCAGCAATCTTTAAACAAGTATCGGCTCTATTCCATCTATTTTTAATTTTTTTATAATGTTTTAACAAATCTTCTAATGAAGTTTTTCAGATTTGAATTCTTTTACTCTTAGGACTTCTAAATCAGAAGGTGCTGTAGGTGCTTTTGAATTACAAGGGAATTGTGATTGTGTATGATATCCCGATGATCTCAATTCTGGGTAAATTTTATCTTCTTTAACCTCCATTTTTATATTTTAATTTCAAAGAAACAAGTTTTTATAAAAACAAGACTTTACTGTGTGATATCAACACTCGTATTTCACATGGTCTTGATGTGAGCACATCTTTATATAACTCGGACAACGCTTTACGAACCTCGTTACTATTAATCTTTTTATCATAAAATATTAAATCTATATAATGTACGAGTGAGCTACCAAAATTAATATTCTTACTTTTAACTTTGTATGTTTTATGCGATACACTATTATCATGCCAATACCCATGTGACAAATCATAACTAGTCATTATAACATGATCCTTTTTAAGCTTACTATTATAATCACATTTCACGAACCATTTCATTGTTTGATCATCATCAGTAAATAAAAAGAAATATGGATCAATAATCTTTACAATCATAAAACAAGACCATTGATTACTATTTGTTGTTATTGAAATTGGCTCTGTTAAATATTTATATGTATTAGGTAATGCTTCATGATTCTCTTGTAATTCAGCAGCTCTTTTTCTAATGATGTGTGTAGGGTTAATATGTGTTGAGTGAGACTCTAAATTTGAAAGTATTTTATTAAATGATGTAATTATCTCATTAATTATGTTATATATTGCATTAAATTTAGTATCCAACTTAGCAGCTATCAATTCTGTATGTTGTTTGGTTAACTCACTTTGTAACTGAATAAATTTATCATTAAATCGCTGTTCCAAAGAATTAACTTTTGATACTATCAAGGCATTAACCCTGGTTTCTAATGAATCAACTCTAGTTCCCATTGAATCAAGTTTTGTTGCTATTGAATCAATTGTTGTTGTTAAATCAAGTCTTGTTGTTATTGATTCAATAGCAACAAAAATATATTTTTTATTAACTGCATCACCTTCATTGATTGGCCAAGATAAATCTTTTATCTTGTGTCCATTCATTTCTAAATCACCCTTCACACCATCACCTTTTTCATTAATATATTTATTTTCTGTAATAGATAATACTTCTTCAACACCCAATCCACTTTCAATTGTACCACCACCTTTATTACAAGGAATATAAAAACTCAATTTTAATAGTAAAATTTTTTTACTAATAAAAATTTTTATTAGTAAAATTTCTTTCTCTAAACTTGTTTAAACCTGTTTCAAGTGTAAATACATTTTTACCTACACTTGCTTCAAGTGTAGGTAAAAAGAAATCTCTTCATCATTAAAATTAATCAATTCACCATCTCCACCAACAACTTTAAAACTAATACAGTTTAAATATTTTCTAAATAATGACAAATAGTTTGGGGGGTTCATTCTTTCAATAATTTTATATCCCATTCCTACAGTGTTTGATGGAAAAGAATACAAGATATTTGTTTCTTTACCATTACGATATGAACCAGAAATACAATCACACTCTATACTTATTGAAGATGTATCTGTTATTTTTATAATTTCTTTAGATGTTTCTTGTTTTGATTTTCGAAATTCTGGAGGTACACTTGCTTCAAATAATCCATATGTTTTTGCTTCATAACCTAAAACAGTATGAAAAAACTAGCAGAATCAAAAGTAATTTGAATATTCTTTATCATCAATTTACATTTTGAAGTTGGTAAATCTATTTTAATTTCAACATTTCCACTTGTTTCTTTTGAAATGATGGTATTCAATTCTTTACTTCATATGCTCCTGGCTCACTTATTACATTTTTTTCTTGTTCTGATTCACTCTTTGTAGTGAATTTATTATTGTTGTTATTTATATTGAAAATTGTGTTGTAACAACTAAACCATAACAACTCCAATTCATAATTTAAATCAGAATTTAAAGTTGATAGTAAAATCATACTTGTCAGAATTAACTGATAAAGTTATGGAATATTTTGTAGACATTATATTCTCCATTTTTTTCAAACTTGACTCCATTTTTACTAATAAAAACTTTTTTTTTATTAGTAAAAGTTTTTATTATAACAGTTTTTATTATAATAAAGTTTCCAGATTATTATAGATTTCTTCGATTATACTTGTAAGCTCTTGTCCAAGATTTAATTTATACAAAACATATAAACACAAAACTCCACATATTTTAGTGTTTTCAGGTTGAACTTGTAGAGTATTATAAATATATTCTTCTCCCAAATATTTTTCAACTTCTTTTGTAGGTTTAATTCCATATGAACCGAAATAAAGAACTCTATTATAAACTCCCACCCAATGAGATCCTTTTCCATTAGAGTTTTGATAATTGATAATTATATTATTTTTCTTGGTTTTACCAATCTTGTGCAATTCATCATTCATTAATATTTTAATTGGTAAATTTAAATAAGTTGCATATTCTTTTAAATCAAAATTTGTTTTTGTATCAACCCTAAATGTTTATAAAAAATCCAATATTGAATATTCGGTCATTTTTAAAGTGTATATTTATTAAATTTATTTATTATATTTATTTATTATATTTATTAAATTTATTTTGTGGAATTAATTTATGTTTTAATAATTTTTTAGACATTTTTAAAATATCACCATTCAAAATATTATGACCTGCATTCTTTGCTGCCAACAATTTTCTTAGTTCTATAAAAAGATTAATAAAACTTGTTTTATTAGTAAAATTTCTTTTATTGATAAAACTTCCTTTTCCCTTTCATTTTGATTTAAATAATCTTTTAAGCTCTGTATATAATTTGAATTAGAACTACCCCCTACTAATTTTATTAAATCTAAATATTTTTTAATTTCATTTTTTTCATTTGAAGAATATCCTCTAATTAAATTATCCAAATCTTTTGTGTATTCTATATTTAAACGTTTACTGTTGAAACTATTTTCGGAATGAATATATGGTTCACCATTATTATTTTCAAACAACAAAAATTTTTGATTATTAATTGTTATAATTTGAAATCCTTTATCATTAATAGAGAAAATAGGTTTAATTGTTGAAGTCATTTTTCCATTAATTGTTGTATCTATCTTGTATGGTTTTATATCTATTTCTAAATCTTCAGGTTCCAAATCCCAAGATTCTAAATCCCCAGATTTCAAATGTCCAGATTCTAAATATATAGGTTCTAATTCTTTGGATTTTAATTCTAATTCTTTCAAAGCTTTAAGAGTTGGTTGTTGTTGTTCTATCATTAATTCATTTAAAATTATAGATTCACTATGTTGAGCTAAATCTTTTTTGTTATGCTTGTCTTGTTCAACATGTAATTTTTTTAACAAAGCCAATCTTTCTTCATTAACCATTTTATATACCATTTTATGGTACCATAAAGTGGTATATAATCTTTATATATCATAATCTTTCCAAGGTTTCAAATATAAACCTTTAACATCTTTTGATTTACAAATACAACCATCTTTCAAAGATTTACATATTTCTTTTAAATCATCTTTTTCTTTTGTAGATAATTCAGATGTTGAAATTTGATTTTTGAGAAAATCATTCAAACCTCTACCTTTGTAAAGATGAAGGTATAAACCTGTTCCGGAACCTTTTCCTTTCTTTTTTTGAATCGAATCAATTTCATTTTGTAATTTTTGTTTTTCTAATTCAGTTTATTGAGCTTCTTTAGATTTTTGAACTGTAGTTGCAATCCCTCCAGCTATTCCAGCAGCACCAGACAAACCCGCAATGATTGCAGCTATTAAAGCAGCCAAGGGTAAAATCCCACCTTCATTAATTTTCTCGCGCACTTGCTCCTTGACAAGTTTTCCAACAAAATATTTCTTGCCATCAATTACTAGTGATTTATTTTTGTTTGAATTGATTAGTTCTTTCAGAGATTCTTCAATCGTCATTTTTAAATAAATAAATTTTAAAAAATTAAAATTTAATTTTATGGTGTATAAAATGGATACTTGGAAACCAATTTTAACGCAACACAAAAGTAAATTTAATAATAAAATTTTTCTTGATAATTTTAGATTGTTAATTGTTGGATCTTCAGGGTGTGGAAAGAATGTACTTCTTTTGAGAATGTTACTTGAGGATGGTTTTCTAGATTATAATAATTTAATATTTTATTCTACAACTATAAACCAACCAGAATTACAACTTTTGAAATATGGATTTGAAAATAAATTAACAAATAAAGGAGTCATTGGTATTTTTTAAAATCAACACAGATGTCCTGATGAAGTACATCAACCATGTGGTATGGTTGATTGGTACAAGGAAAAGATTTTATAATCAAACATTCCTAATAAAAATGATTATATTAGTGATGAATCAAGTTTCATTAATAAAACAAGTTTTAATAACGAATCAATACAAGTTTTATTCTCCAACAAACCTGGGGATATTTTACATTATAATTTTCTTTCCAAAGATAAAAAGAATCTAGTTATATTTGATGATGTTGTAAATATGAAAAATCAAGAAATTCAAAAAAGTTATTTTACTCGAGGACGTCATAATAATTGTAATGTGATCTACATCTCTCAAACTTATTATGCCTTGGATAAAAATTCAATTAGAAACAACTCAAATTGTTTCATCTTTTTTAAATTAGAGAAGCGTGATAAGGATATCATCTATAATGATTTATTTTCAAATGCTGAACCTGATAGGGAGATGTTTGATGCATTTGTTGCTAATCATTGGAAAAAAATACAATTATATTTATTTAGATAGAGAAAGGGATATGTTAAAGAAAACCTTGTTTTAATGTTTAAAGCTTTAAACAAAATTTTGGAAAAATGTTAAAAACTTGTTTTTAATTACAAACTTGATTTCTGTAATTCATTATTGTAAAATCTACCTAATATTTCTTCATTATTTTCATCGATGATACCATTTGTCATTGGAGTTGTGTGATGTATTTTATTTATAATAAAAATTTCATTTGTCCATTTCGCTGTGAATCCTTTTTCAAATTTATTTTTATATTTAAATATTCTTACTCTCACCAATTTTAAGTTTAGATTGAGAGAATTTCTCTTGATCTAAACTTGGTTTTTTCTTAACATTTTGGAAAAAGTTTAAAGAAACTGATTCAGGGTTTGTGGAAGCATTTAAAGGTGTTTCTTTAAAAGAGCTATTATTATATTCATTTACCATCTTTTGCAATAATTCAGAAAGAATAATAATAAATCAGAACCCTGATAGCGCAATAGTAAGAATAGGCAGCGGTTCAAATCCTAAGTCAAACTATTTTTTTATAAATATTATTTTCATAATAATTCTACTTTTCTAGTTTTTAAGTAGAATATTCAATTTTCTATATAAATATGAAAAAATATTTTATTGAAATGGGTGTGAGCAGCGAACCAGGAAGCACTGCTACTAGTCTTTCTTACACCCATGGGATTGATCCCCACCCGAGTCGACTTATTTGTCTCTGGTCTTTTCTTTCGAATCTTTTTCAAATTTCATTGAACTTTCGGTAATGCGTATAAAACACCGTTGAGATCGACTTCGTGAGCGAGAAGTGATAATAACACGCATTACAACTATCAAATTGATTCTGATGTATGATTTTGGCCAGCTTATATATTGGAATTGATTTGATGAAAGAAAGAGGTGTAGATTAATAAATAAAATTGATCCGGATCAAAAAAACTGTTGAGAGGACAGTGGAAAAAAATACCACTGTCCTCTCACAGCAGTTTTACTGTCTCATAAATTTTTTTTATTCTTCAAATTATAAGACATCAAGATTACAAATCATTGAAATCATCAAATGATTATTCAGAGTAATGTGTAAATGGTGGCAACTAGAACTATTTCAGATATATTCTTGAGTATTCAAAAGTTTGCCAATACCCATCAATTTTTAGAATTTTAGAATTTTAGATCTTTAGAATTTTATATATATATATATATATTCTTGGGTATATAAAATTTTACCAATACCCATCAATTTTTCTATTTTTCTATTTTTATCTTAAAGTGTAGTAGTGTATATAATGGGAGGCGCGCCCCCAAAACATCGACTTCCAGATAATCAACAACAAAATAATCAACTTCTAATTCATCTATTGGCGAAAACATCTACTGTCTAAAACATCGAGTCCAAAACATCAACAAAAAATACATCGATTGTCAATAAAATCTACTTTTAAAACTTCTAAAACATCGAGTTTTAAAACATCTACAAATTAAATGTTGAGGTTAATTAAACTTTCATCTGATATTAAAATTTGTTGAATTAATTAAATTGATAAAAATATAACGAAAAGAGATGATTTCAAAATTAAACAAATTAAAAAAAATGATGAGAGCATTTAATTAAAAAAGGTTTTTTAAACTGTTTTATATTATTATTATTATTATTATTATTATTATTATTATTATTATTATTATTATTATATATACTCACAGTTTATCCGACAATATATTTTGTCCCCCTATGGGTACTACTCGCAAAGGTACTGCTCACATGTCTCAAAGAGTATATTATTAAATTCTGACCAATTAAAATCAATTAAGTGGTAGAACAAAAATATATCTACTAATGCATAGCGGTACTTAAACTTTCATCTGATATTAAAATTTGTTGAATTAATTAAATTGATGAAAATATAAACACGATGTTTTAGGCGATTGATGTTCTTGCCTTTTATTACTAGATGTTATTGACAGTTGATGTTTTGACAGTAGATGTTTTCGACAATAGATGTTTTAAGGCTAAAAGTAGATCTTTTCACACTCGATGTTTTAAAAATCGATGTACTAGAAGTCGATTTTATGAGGTGACCCGATAATGGGAAAACCGATTTACCCTACCTATTCTAGAGACCCATTACACCTTCAATATTTAGATTATTTAATTTTTTAGATCTGAAGTTGGGTGGGGTCTAAAATTGGAACACCCTACTTCAATGTTAAAATTTTTTAATTTTTTAATTTGAAAATTTAATAATACCTAACTGGGGTAAGGTTAGTCGGTGTTCCCATTATATACACTAGCTCGAAAGGCACGCTCCTGAGCAAAAGACATAGTAGACATACCTTTATGGCCTTCGAGTTCATAATATGGCAGGATAATTGTCGTAGCAATTTCCTCCACCTTCCTTAAAAATTCAAAAATACAATTCTATCCAAAAAAATCAAAATAAAATTTTGTATTATTATAATTATTTAGTATATAAAAGATCTGCTGATATGGGTAAATGAATTTGATGGTGTATGATATGTTCAGGTAAAACCGATTCAAAATCGGCATAAATCATTTCCCCATTGTTTGTAATTTTGATATCAATAAAGCCAGGTAATAGAAACCCATTGGATTGAGCACGAATATATTACTAGGTTTCATATATATATATATATATATATATAGCTATCCAATGTTCTTCAGCAAGATGAGACGATTGAATATTGACGATTATGGCTTGATTATTACTCAAAAATGGAATTTTATCGAGAGGGAAAACTCCTACAAATTCATTTCCCAATATCTGTTTTCCAATTATATTGATTTGAACAGAACTACTTTAACAGTATCAAAAAACTTACTCCATGGCAACTTTCTGTATACATTTATACATTTATATACATTTATACCAGCACGGTTCTATTTGCAGTAATTTAAACTTTATTTTAAAATACCCCATATATTATAACATGCACATGATCAAGAATGGCTCTTGGAAACTTTATATCCAGTCGTATATTTACATTTTGGAGTAATTGACTCTGATTTAAATCAAAATCGATGGCTAAAACAAATGTGAAAAATGGGTATATGGTTTTAAATTCTTCTAGAGTTATTCCACAATTCAAATTTTTATCTAAATAACCCTGATTTCTAACAATACTCTGCATATATGTAGCACAGTAATTATCATTCTCGAAATCTTGAATATATGTTTCTCTATAATCAATATTTTTTGACAAAGTCAATGATGTAACACCAAAGATTTTGAAAATTGAGCTGGAAGCAGTATATGATCCATTATATTGTATTTCACTTTGAAATGTTATCAGAATAAAATAAGGCATTTTTCTGTCAACAAATATTTGTTCTTTATAGAAAGATGAAGCACCTTTAGCAATAGCGAATTGTACAACTTCCTTTGTTTTTAATGGATAAATTGCATGTTTTGAATTAAGACCCAATTGATGAGAGACTAATACTGACAGATTAACTCCAACTCTTCTCACCAATAAATTTGTATCAACTAATTGACATATTGGTTGACCAGCAGCACTCGTTAGTGATGATGTAGAATCAGTTCTTTCCAACCTAATGTGCACATTGACTCCTGGAAGTAAACTTTTTTTTGATCTAGAAAGTTTAGTTGTAATGATGAACACATGGAAAATATTTTTGAGCCTTTAATCCATTTTTTACTTTCATCATCAGTTGCCGCATAGCCATTAGGAATAAGAAATGTATTTTTAGTATCAGTATTATAATTTAAAATAGTTTCTATTATCGTCTTGTGAATATATGTATTATTACCACCTTCAATCTTGATATTATTAAATCCAAGAATAACATCCTTGAAAAGCGTGAAACAAAATATTATTTGGTATCGTAGCATCATCATCACCCAAAGCCTTTTTATCTTTATCTATAACCTTGATCTGAACAGTTACCAATGCATCATTCAAACCTAAATATTTAGTTTGAGAACCATGGATGTAAAATTCCACATCATTCATACTATCTGAAATAGAACTCATTGGAAAAACTTCATCGAATGCTCGATATTGGATAACCGATTTAGGCGATGGTCGATCAAATATACACAATAAAGATTTAACGCAAATCATTTTTCAAATATAGTTCTGTTTGTTTATATATGATGACCTGTGTTTTTTACGTTTTGGAACATATGCTGGAGGTGGTTCTGTTTTTTCTTCTTTTTAAAACATGCCCGCAACATCCGGTAAAACTTTTCCTAGTTCGGATAAAAAATTAGTTTTCAGAGATGGTAATATCTTTTTATAATTCATAATGAAATCTTTAGCAGTTTCATACCAAAAATGCCTATACGTTTAAGAATCGGAGTGAAAATCTACCAATTGTCCGCAACCAACCGGATCCATATTTTTTACCAATAAATTATGTAAATTCATCACTATACATTGAAATGATATCGGAATTACTCAGCTACTTCATGAAAATGTAGCGTCAATTGAGTTTTTGAATCTTGTGCAAAATCGATTAATTTACCAGAATCATCGCGATATTTATTTCTATATTGTTTTTACACGAGGTTGAAACAAGTAAATTCTTGAGACTTTCGATGGTGATTTGTACAACTTCATCCTGTTTATATTTTTCAACCCATATCGATTTCAATAAAAGAATACTAGAATCACCAACAATAACGGCCTCAATAATATTACTGTAAATAAACATAAGTTGATGAAGTTAATTTATTTTCGGTAATAAAAATCCTTCATTAGTTTTATCATCTTTAATATACTTAGTTTTGGGTAATCTCAATGTGGTTGTCAAGGTATTATCAAACTGGACACTTCTCGTCCGTCTCTTCTGTCTTCGTTTCTCTTTTATATAGCTCATCAAGTTGTAGTACTTGAGCTTATCTCTCTGTTTTTCTCAATCTGCCTTTGGGACACATAATTTTACTTCCCACTATCTCTGGCAGCTGTCGAGATAATTTTTAATTTCCCTTTTTCATTCTAATCCCTATCTCTGACAGGTTGTCAAGATATGTATTTTCCCGTTTTTGTTTTTTGGAATTTGAAGTTCCTTTTTACTCATTTTATACTTCTTAATTAACAATGACCTTTGTTTTAATTTCTTGCTCGCTTTCTTTTGTCTGGTTTCCTTTTCTCATTTCTCATTTTTTTTACTTCCATTTTCTTCTCCGCGTTCCCATAAATCGTCTCGTTTGTCATGACGATATTTCCTAAAGGTGATTTTATTTATATATAAATTATTTATTATTTAGATATCCTAAGCAATATCTTATCTTTGACAACTAAAAACACATCATATGTCTGATCAATCGATATTCTTTCGTTAACAGCCATTATTCTATGTATCTGATCTGTTCTTCTGATACTTTCGATCCCCGTCCATCATATTGTTAGATAATAAGCGTAAACATATCTTGGCATGATTTTGTTAATTTTGGCGTTAATTTTCTTATTTTCTCTATTTATATCCAATTTTTTTAACACTAGGACGGCCGGAAATATTTTATACCTTGGAAGGCCAAACCGGTCAATTTGACCGGTGCACATATGCTCCTTATTTTCATGCTGAGATTTCTATGATGCAACTCATTTAGCAATACTTTCTTTGTGCTACTAACACGCTTTCAAAATTTAACTATTTTTATTCTAACAGTAGTTAATTTATTAAACTACTTACAACAATGAAATAAAAATATTTGTTTAGCTGACACAAAGCTACACTATTTTAAACATTGTCTTCGCGTTTATTCAGACTGGTATGTATGTATACTTCATTTCTTGTTTATAAATATTCTCTTGCTTTTATTCAAAGATAGTGCTTATTAAAAGTGTAATTAAGCAAGCATTAAGAGTTCTAAGTTTTGAAATTTGGTAAATTAAAAGAATCAAACGAAAAACTTAACGAAATGTCATAAGACAATATCTAATAATTGTTATAGAAAATCTTTGAACTTCTTGGGATAACAAACATTATAAAACCGTGTTTTCATTAGAATCCAATAATAAATTTGACGTTTCTTATTTTACTGACGGAGTTTTTATCATTATTTTAGAATCAAATATGCCAACTAAAAGAATTGCTGCTCAACGTGCTTTACAGAAGCTATGGAATATTGACGCTGCTCTCTCCGAAGATGAAGATCAGCCTATGGGAAGTGATGATGAGCCCGAAAGAAATGATTCTGACGAAGAGTTACATGAATGGAACTCTGATGATAATGGAAGTTTGTTAGAAAGTGACAATGAGTCAGTCAATAGCTCAATTTCTTCATTAGAAAATCAGCTTTTATCTGGCAGGGATGGCACTCTTTGGAATCAAGTAGAAAACAATCACGCTATTAGTGTTGGCAGATTCCCTGAGCACAATATTTTTAGTGGAACACCTGGTGTGAAAGCTTTTGCAAAGCGCAAAATTGACTCACCCCTGAGCGCTTGGCGCTTGATAGTCTCTGAGGGAATGCTGAAGTTAATTCAAAAATACACAATTATGAAAGGAAAAGAAGCTTCGTCAGACTGGTGTATCAGTCTACAAGAATTAGATGCTTTTCTTGGATTGCTGTATCTCCGTGGTGTGTTAGGCTTTCGCCGACATTCTATCAATTCAATCTGGTCATCTCAATTTGGATCTCCTTACTTCAGAGAAGTCATGTCTCGGAACCGTTTCCGTGAGATACTGCGCTTTCTTCGTTTTGATGAACAATGTTCTCGACGTCAAAGAGTAGAACAAGATAAATATGCCCATTTTCGTGAAATATTTGACTTGTTTGTTTCAAACTGTCTTCAAGTTTATACTCCTAATCCCTTCCTTACTGTCGACGAGCAACTTTTGCCGCTAAAAAATAGGTGTTGCTTCATCCAATTTATGCCAAATAAGCCTGATAAATTCGGTATCAAATACTGGATTCTCAGTGATGTCAAAACCAAATTTGTCATCAATCAAATGCCATATTTAGGGGCTCACGATAGAAACGAACGCTGTGGGTTACGGCTGGGTGATTTTGTAGTCAGGAAACTAATGGAGCCATTTTTCAATAAAGGATACAATGTCTGCACTGACAATTTCTTTACAAGTCTCTCACTAGCTGAACATCTCCTTGTAAATCGAACAACATTGGTTGGTACTGTAAGATTAAATTCACGCTTTTTATCATCAGCTCACTTGGAGAAAAAGCCTCTTTTTGAATCGACTCATTTATCGTGTCAAAACACTGTCACTGTTTCCTATCAAGGCAAATCGGACAAGAAAGTCATTGTCATGTCAACATTCCATTCTACTGCTAGTGTGAGATCTGACGAAAAGAGAAAGCCTGAAATGATACACTTTTATAACAAAAATAAGACAGCTGTAGATACCATGGATAGCATGTTGCGTTTATACAGCAGTAAAGCCGCAACAGCAAGATGGCCAGTCGCTACTTTCTATGATTTGCTTGATAAAGCAGCTCTCAACGCTCATGTTATTTTCAAAGATGCTACGGGATCAACTATAAAAAGAAGGGATTTTATTTTTGAATTAGCTACATCTCTTTGTGAGGAGTTCAAAAGCCGTCGAACAGCAAGTCCCATCTCTGGTGAACTCTGTTCTGAACAACCAAAATTAAAGAAGCGAAAAACTTGTTCTGCTCCTCATTGTGATAACAAATCCGGAGCTATATGCCATGTATGTAGTAAAGTTTACTGTGGAAAACATTCCCAAATGACTGTTAAATGCTTCGGTTGTGTGTAAATTATATTTGGTTTTATATTTTCTAGTATGTAAGATGATTATGTGTGACTTTCTTGTGTGTTTCAAGATACCGGTCAAATTGACCGGTTCGGCCTTCCATGGGGATGGCCTCATTATCTCAGTCGTGACAAATGCTATAATTGAAGCTTTGATATGCACAACAAGTTCACTAAAAATGAATAATTGTCACAAAATCTGAGACGTTAATTCCTTTTCGTTTTCTCACAAAATAAAATGAAATTGCTTAACGGTCAAAATAACCGCTCTGGCCGTCCTAGTGTTAAATGAATTTTTATCGAACCATAAAGGACTTGAAATATGTTTTTAAAAAATTAAAAAGATACAAAATTATTTATTAGAATTTTTGAAATTCATAGTGCATTAAGGAGAATTTTTTTTTAATTTTTAAAAGAATTTTGAATAAAATAATATTGAAATTGTTATCTAATTTCTTCTGAAAAAAATATTTTATCTTCGTTTGAAATAGGAAACACTTTCCTTTCCAAAATAATTATTATTTCCCATAAAAATATAAATAATTAAAACTAATTCATCATAACAATTAATTTCATTGTAAATTTGATTGTGTTTTTACCATTGGAATTGTGTGCTGTGTTGACATGTTTCATTTGTTTTTCTTTGCCTATTTCGAAACCTATAATAAAATGTTACTGAGCGTAGCAAGAATTTTAAGGCACATGTAACTTTGTTTATTCAGTGTGATTTAAAAATTTTTATTTTTTTGTTTTATTAAAGAAATTGTTTCAGAGTAAAACAAGGCGAGTGCAATTTATTTCAAAGTAAAAAATATTTTTAATAGGTGTTTATATGTCCACTCAGAGCCGGCTGTGGGTTTTGCGGGGCCTCGGGAAAATATTAAATTTTATGAATTTATTTAATGAAATATTTATTTCTTCAATATATTTAATAATATACAGGGTGGGCCAAAAGTAACGCTCTATTTTATTTTTTTAATAACTATCGACAGAACATATATAGACACCAACAGCTTTAAAAATAAAATAAATAAAAATTAAAATATTGAAAATATTATTTTTTAAATATTATATTTTTGAGTATTTTTCCATCACATCGTTGGCATTCTCGAGCTCGATCAACCACATTTTCCATTACCCGCTTCAAAATTACATTCATTTTATCCTTATTTCGTACTTATTTTTCTGTTTTGTTACTTCTTGCTCTATTGACAACTATTGACACCCCTCTCTAACCTATCTTGTTCCATGGTTGATCTTAGATAATTTTTAATTAAATTTAATTTGGGAAAATTGCGTTCAGCGGAAGCTAATGAAACATCCGACTTGTAAAAAATGTTGCATTTGGTGTCAAAAATTTGCCCTAGCTACTAATAATTGTAAGAAATATGAAAACGCGCAAGTCCTGACCTCTGAGCCGGCTTTGTGTCTACCACTAAGTTTTTATTTATTCATTTTCACTGCTTCAATTTTTATATTATGAACAATTTTAATAAACATTTCAATCACTTTTCGACTATTTCGAAATTTTTTTGGTGTCAGGAAAATAAATCCAAATAGTAGGCGGTTTTAGGTGACGTTTCCAAGGTATTTCTATTTCTCTTCCACGCCATTCGTATTTCTCCAATTCTTTCATCAATGACATAATTGAGTAAAGATTTATATTACATTAGGAGTTCTTATGAATGGATTCAATATTAATTGGGAAAATGAACTGTTTCGGTTTACAATAGGCAAATTCCCAATTAATGCAAAGCTAAAAATAAAGCAGGTTTTTTTCAATTA
>CAUHTR010004830.1:0-33283 GCA_959609185.1 Schmidtea polychroa | reverse complement strand
GGCTATAATTAGGCATACTCAACTGTTAAACTGCTCCGTTTTAATTCTAGTAATTAGGAATTTCAAATAAATCTGTTAGATCAACGTATCTTTGTTCAAGTATCAAGATATTAAAAAAATCTAGCTTCAGTGATGTCTACCCTTCAATGAATCATATTTTATTATAGAATTACTTTCATTCTAGTATATATCTTATCATTAATCACATTGTTAGGATTCGTTTATTTTCGACATACTTCACAATTATGACATCCAATGCAAAAATTGTTTGAAATATCACTTACATTCAATTTATGACTCCGATCACTTCCCCAGATGTCGGAGACAATTCGTTGGATCATCTCCTTCGACCGACGTTCGCACTCGTCTCCGAATGGCAGCCATATACCGAGAACTCGGGAACTTCCGTTATAGACTAACTTCATAACACTGATGTTTGAAGGTTCATTCTAGTGACAATGGTTGCATTTGACATTTAAACATTCTGATCTTAGATAACTTTCTTCTCTACAAGCCCAACATCTTCGCACGCGATTATCGTGGTTGGGATAAACATATCTCTTAATCGATCCCCTATAATGTCTCGGGCCACTGTTATCCTTCTCAAAATTGTCCTTGATATCTGGTCTTTTCCCAGGACATTCGATTTATGATTTTTGAACATTTGTTTTCCGGTCGTTCTATAGTCCGACTTGATCGATTCTTTCATTCCTTAGACGATGATATGATTTCTTAGGTTCAATATTTGTCCTTCATCAACATCGCTACTTTTCATGTCACTACATTTTTCATTTCTTTTTGTTATTCTAGCATTTTATTATATAAATCATGATCATATTTTTATTTAGGTCGTATGGTGATAAGCGGAAGTACGGTCAGAAGGATTCCAACAGAATAGTTAACCTGTGCCATTAAGTTTACAGACGATCTCAAATATAGTTTAAAATCAGTTTGGTCTAACGGCACAGTTTTAGAGCGATGTAAGCCCTATTGTACTATGACGTCCGAATGGGATTTAGTTCGAATTCCGGGAGATTTAAGCATGGACAAATTTGCCATACGATTCCCATGAGGACTCAAGCGACTCAATGGTGGAAATCAAACTAGGTTACCCTACACAAGACTTGCCCATGATGAACACCTGTTGCAAATCCACCAAAGTTACCGTGTTGAGATAACAAGCCTTGTTTTGGAAAGTTTTATAATTCTTCTTGGATAAAAATAAAAAATAAGAGCAGATCACTAGAAGGCAACAATTGAATACCATCAAATAAGAGGAGGGGCAAAATAATGAACAAGAGAGAACAATAATCCAAGAAATGCATGGTAATGCTAAAGATCTTCTATCAGCGTTCGGAACTCGAAAAATAGAAATGCAATGAGAGGTAAATCAAATAGTGGAGCTCACATACTCATTGATTTCAGTCACTATGTAACATTACCAACATAGTGTTCCATGGGCACTCGGATGGTAAAACGTCAAATAATCATGAAGACTTTTAGAAAAGAGTAATGACAAATATAACAACAACCTTAGAACACTTAAACAACACAGCTTCTAAGTGCAAAAAGTTAAATGGATTCAATTTTTACATTAATGATGAGGGTTCAAATACAAAAACACTTTAGAGATGTGCTAATGGTTTTAAGTTGAATTGTCTTAGTTGAATGACCTAAAATTAAAATAAAAGTTAAGACAATATATGAGATATTTTAAAAATATCGAAAATTTTATTTCACTAATAAAGTAAAGGCGATTTTCTACTGAAAATGCATTTTTTATACTTTCTCTTGCGGGAGGTTGCGAGTGTCCATATACTACAATTTGCTATTTTACAGCTGACTAATTAATGGTTTAAATGTTTAAATTAATCAAAATCTTTCTCCTGAAACACGATTTTTTGAAAATTTCTATTCTTCAAAAATATTTTTGTTTATAATATTAAATGTTTTGAAAATATTTTTATAATTTTCATATATATTTACGTTAAATTTTAATTAATAAAGTTGTAATTTAATTATAATTGTTTAAATTAATCAAATATTTCTCAGGAAAACATGTTTTCTGAACATTTCTATTCTTCGAAAATATTTTCGTTAAAATTAAATGTTTTGAAATAGTTTAGTAATTTTAATAATTTATTTTTCAAATATATTAATGTTGAATTATAAAATTATTATAATTAGACAAACTGTCATATATACATGAAAAAATTAAATAAAATTTCACAATGTCTATCAGAGCTCAAATTTATAATTGTCAAGATCTATCTAATGATGATAGATGCAGCATTTGTATATGGATTATCAACAATGTCATTCAAGCAATTTGGGGATTTAGTTGACTTAAAATTTGTCAGCCAATTTATTGAGAATTCAATGTCAATTGTTCAGTATATCAATATGAAGCATATCATTCAGATTCCTAATATTACAATGAATTATCGAAAATGAAAATTTGGCCATAAATGCAAACTTATTAAAATGAAATTATGCTCAACAAGAAATGTGAAATGTCCTTCAGTGATATATCGGCTATCAGTTTATGGAGGTCAGCAGTTATAAAGTTGAATTTTTGAGGCCACTAATAAAATATGGATTGAATGATCGGACTATTAGGAGATGAGAGAACTAATGAAAACGATTCGATAAAACGGATCTAAGAATTGAGTCATTGAGGGATGAGAATAATCAACTGATGAAAAATAATAAAAGTATTAATAACAATGACACGAGAAAAGGTGAACCAATCGAATATTAAAAAAATAAAATCAATGTGATAAAATTAAATGAAATTATCTGATTGATTTATTGAATACTGCAATAAATAATTCAGCAAAATAATCAAAACTGAAAACCTGACGAAGAATAGCAATAATAATTTGATGAAGAAATTGGATCCGATGCATATCGAGATAAATGACAGGTGTAGAAATGATACGATCAAACGATAAATAAGCAAATTTGAGTTGATGAGAGTAAAATAATTGATTGAATTGATTCTAATCAATTATAAATATTTAAATTGATAAATCAGAATGGATCAGCAAATAATATTGTCGACAGAAAATGCAAAGTGAGATGAGAATTGAGAGAATTTGACTTTTGTTGATGATAAATTGATTTTAGGAATTGAATGGTTGTGTGCAAATCATTCTGGCGATGACTGAAAGGGATAAAATGATAGGAAATTTACGAAATTAAGAGTGAAATGACAGGAAATAGAATAAATCAATAAAATCTGAAATTGCGAGATGAATCGATTCTTGTTGCCAATCGGTAAAATCAACGAAATTTAATGGATGGACAGTGAAATATTTTACAATTTCCAAAAATCCATATCAATGCAATAATATTGATTAATGCCAGCTGATAAATTGAATATTTAGTTAATGATTTACTCTAGTGAATTTGATGAGATTTAGCAATAGCAATGAAGGCAAAATTAATATTGATATAACATCATTGAATGGTCCTCAAACACCAAAATCACTTGACAAAATCATGCACAATCACAAACCAGACAATATTCATATTAACTCAGTTAGGAAATCTCATTTACCCGTGACAGACCTACATAAATGAAAATGCTTCATAATAATTGTTTACTTTTCTGTTGAATTAGAATAAAGTTTGTCCGTTTCATCTCAGCTACCGCATGAATGTACATTGCAATCCTGGACAATAATTCATCAAATATCTCTCCGAGCATCGCATTGTACTCACTTAGTGTAAAACCAATTTGTTATAATTCTATTTAAATAAATAAATTTTTCATCGTGTTCATAATTACAGTATTGCTCATCAGATTGAGAACTCAAATTTTCAATAAGGAAATTTCAGTCAGTAAGGAAACAATTACCAGAAAAAATATTTCGAAATTCAATCAATTTCGCAGAGACCAGAAGATAAATTGACAGTTTTGAGGATTTTCTTGGACACTTTCTGGGTTTATATTTAGAAATTTAGTGTTTTATTGGTTCTTTGATTTTACTTCTCATGCTTCAGAAGATTGATTGATAACATATTTTTGATAATCATCTTTCTTTTTTCTTCGTTATGCTGCATTCATAGTCAATAAGTCTATACTTAGTAGAATTCAAGAATTCGAGTAGTTAAACAAGGAAAACATGAATAATTTGCCAGCATTCGAAATTTGAGTACGTAAACTGATTACTGAAGTTTATCACTAGGGAATGTCAAATAAAGATAGTACAAGATAATATCATGAAACCAACGTACAATGATCGTATTAAAGAAATGCTAGCTACAAAAATAGGAAGGAAAATAGAACTTTTTCATTTTCAGTGTTAAAAACAATATCATTATTATATTGTTTTAGAAAGGCAAAATACTTACATCCATAGACATAAGACAAAAAACATTATATTGGTGGTGTTACTGATGATTAAATATTTTGCCCTTGTAGTTCTGTTACCGCATATACCTACATAAGCATACATATCTACACATATATACACACATACATACATATATAAATACATATACACATATATCACTTATACATATACAATGGTTACATGTTTTGAGGGGTTAAAAATACAAGCTATATTTTTTAAAAGTAATATAAGTTGGATATATTTGAAAACAAATTAAATTAGCACTTTCGCGGAATCAGTAATGACTATATGATCTGAGAGGGGTCATTCATAAAAATTTACAATTTATATTTTTAAATATAATCGAAGTTAGAGTATATTAAGATAATTTAAATTAGTATATCAAGGTGGTAGTTGATGGCTATATGGTTTGTGGGGGGGGTCTTCGATGAAAAAAATTTCAATATAATTAAAGGTAACCTAAGTTAAGTATTATATATATTAAATAGTCTAAATTAGTGGTTGATGGTTGATTAAGTTCAAGAACAATTTTATTTTCCGCCTCTACAGGGCCGCGTGGATCAGTTTTGAATAATACCAGTTTGTCCATTCCAATGTCAGATTTTAATCGAGCTGCTTCCATTTGTGCACGATAAACTTGAGATCGACAATCAGGATCTTCTTTCCATTCCAATGTCAGATTTTAATCGCAGCTGCTTCCATTTGTGCACGATAAATTTCAGTAATATTAAACAATCTCGTAGCTGAACTCTTCTCAATCATTTTATCGGGAACTTTTCCTTGGAAACCGGTATAAATGAGATCGCCTTTCACAAGGATAATATTTTGAAAAGATGTAAGACAGAATTTCTGATCACAACCTACATCGCATCGCAAATTCATTTCGACCGCCATTCTTTGAATTTCATTCATCATAATCCAACCGATTTCAATTTAAAAAGCCCTCCAAACATCCAATTTAAAACAACTCTCTCAGTTTAAACAACTCCAAAAAATCAAATCCATAATTTTCTCGCGTCTGTGTGCGCACACCAACCAGAATCGGTCTAACCAGACCGCGCACACAGACGCGATAGAAAAGAGCTAAACAACTGCCAGTCAGAAGCAATCCCCCTCTGACTGGTCGAAACAATGGTTATATGAATAAAGGGGGGTCATTTATCAAATTTTCTAAATTTATATCGTTAAGATAAGGTAAGTCCAATATACATCTACAATAGTCTGAATTAATGCATTTAGACAATAATTAATGGTTAGGTGATCTGAGGTATTATTAAATTTGATAACTGTACATATATAAGTTTATTTATTGCTATATATATTGTTTTCGATTAATGTATAGTTTGAGGGGGTACTTATGAAAAAATGTATGTTATACTTTTATAAGTTTCAAATATACACATATAAGTTAGATTATGAATATAAACATTTGTTTCGACGATTAGGTAATTTTGGGGGGAAGTAGTTAGGAAAAAATTACAAATTTTAATCTTATGAGTTTATTATCCAGATATCTAATTTGAATTAATATTGTTAACATTGATTTGAACTATTACACACTTGAGGAGGTATTAAGTAAAAAATTTCTTAACAAAATTTTAATATGCATACTTAAGATCTAGGAAAAATTTATGCCTGTAAATTATCATTTCAACAGCTTTTGGATCGAATGAAAACATTTTTACAGGAAGAGAATTTTTATTTTATGAATTTATAATTACTTAACTTTTGTGCCGACAATTTACTTTTTATAGTTATTCAACTTAGTGTATAATAATGGGAAGATTTTGCCCGAATTATGAGTTATAAATATGATATTAGTAGCTTATAGATGAAGAAACTTTGTCGTAGATTATGAATATGAACATGAAGAATTTGCACCTACCAAGACCATTTACGATAGAGAAATTTAGATTACATCAAAATAGATTATTTTGTGGGCATCTATAGATAATCTTGGTCCTACTCATCGTATGAACAGTATTCTGACAGGGAATAGTTCAGAATTTTTAATTCTTTAGCTGCCTTAAAAATTTTTGCGCAGGGATCTCTCTGTTATTTTGAGTTAGTTAGTTTCTTATATTCATCTTGAATCTATAGTTTAAGAGGGATTCGTTTAACAAAAAGGTCGATTTAATTAAAATTTACCTACTTTCCCGACTACACTGAGTACGGTATGATAGGCCCTATTGTAATTTGTATCCACAATTGTTTTCCCATAATTACTTCGTCCGCATAGTCCCCGTGACTATGCCGACTACCAAGATGGATTTATACGCCCTACTCTTGGTTAAACACCATTTGTTCGTGGCAACCTCTCGCAGTTGAAATCATTTTAATACATGTAGGGTCGTGGACCCGTAATCATTATGAACTGTGCATTCATCAATGAAAAGTGCATAGGTGCAGGGTTGGCTGGGATCTCACTTCAAAATCATTGATAACCGACGATCTCACTCAAACCTACACTTCTATAGTTAAATAGAAATAATAAAACAAGGTTTCAATAATAATAATTTATAATTCACAATGAAATCGTCCTTACTTACAATCTCGGAAAAATCAAAATTTGGCATAAAAGTAAGCATTGAAAAGTGACGAAATGTGTTAGTTTATATAGTCTCTGTTTGACGTGTAAGTATACATGCGTGCATTGATGCAGTAAACAAATTCGGATGATTTTAATTCTCGAACATTCGATTTTTAATTTTTATCGATTTTGATGGCGATTTTTCAGTAAGAATTTTTGATTTTATTTTTGAAATTTTGTTTTTGAATTATTTTTCATTAAATTTGCCTCCATGATGGATTTCAGCATTTCCAGAACATTCCATGCTAAATTTTATCTATTTCTTATTTTTAAATTGTTTTTGTTGATTTCTTTTCTAAATTTTTTATATTTAAACTAAAATATTTATTTTTTATAAATTTTATTTGGTCGTTTGGTGGTCATGATGGATTTCGCCATTTTTATGAATTGTTCTGGATTTTTTATTCAAAATTTTGATATAATTTTCTTTACGTAAGATTTTATGGAGATTTTCTTTAATTTTCTTTTTAATTTTTACTAATCGCCTTTATTCGAATTTGTTTTTGTTGTTTTATGTCTTACGGTTATGTTTGAGTAAGTTTTTGTGTAATACTTCTTGCTCGTGTTTTATTTTATTTTTAATTCAGATGTTTTATTTTTGGGTATATTATCTCTCTATTGGTGTTTTATATATTTTTATTTAAGTAAACTTAATGCTGGGTATGCATGTTGTTTACATTTCATCCCATTCCTAACTTTGGGTTTTGAAATCAGTTCTAGCCCAACAATATGAATTAGGATTAACACCCGAAGCACACGACAGCATTTATCACAAAAATTTCAGTCAGTAAGGAAACAATTACCAGAAAAATATTTCGAAATTCAATCAATTTCGCAGAGACCAGAAGATAAATTGACAGTTTTTGAGGATTTTCTCTGGACACTTTCTGGGTTTATATTTAGAAATTTATGTTGTTTTATTGGTTCTTTGATTTTACTTCTCATGCTTCAGAAGATTGATTGATAACATATTTTTTGATAATCATCTTTCTTTTTTTCTTCGTTATGCTGCATTCATAGTCAATAAGTCTATACTTAGTAGAATTCAAGAATTCGAGTAGTTAAACAAGGAAAACATGAATAATTTGCAGCATTCGAAATTTGAGTACGTAAACTGATTACTGAAGTTTATCACTAGGGAATGTCAAATAAAGATAGTACAAGATAATATCATGAAACCAACGTACAATGATCGTATTAAAGAAATGCTAGCTACAAAAATAGGAAGGAAAATAGAACTTTTTTTTCATTTTCAGTGTTAAAAACAATATCATTATTATATTGTTTTAGAAAGGCAAAATACTTAGCATCCATAGACATAAGACAAAAACATTATATTGGTGGGTTACTGATGATTAAATATTTTGCCCTTTAGTTCTGTTACCAGCATATACCTACATAAGCATACATATCTACACATATATACACACATACATACATATATACATACATATACACATATATACTTATACATATACATGGTTACATGTTTTGAGGGGTTAAAAATACAAGCTATATTTTTAAAAGTAATATAAGTTGGATATATTTGAAAACAAATTAAATTAGCACTTCGGGTAATCATTAATGACTATATGATCTGAGAGGGGTCATTCATAAAAATTTACAATTTATATTTTTAAATATAATCTAAGTTAGATGTATATTAAGATAATTTAAATTAGTATATCAAGGTGGTAGTTGATGGCTATATGGTTTGTGGGGGGGGGTCTTCGATGAAAAAATTTCAACTATAATTTTAAAGGTAACCTAAGTTAAGTATATATATTAAATAGTCTAAATTAGTGGTTGATGGTTGATTAAGTTCAAGAACAATTTTATTTTCCGCCTCTACAGGGCCGCGTGGATCAGTTTTGAATAATACCAGTTTGTCCATTCCAATGTCAGATTTTAATCGAGCTGCTTCCATTTGTGCACGATAAACTTGAGATCGACAATCAGGGATCTTGTCCATTCCAATGTCAGATTTTAATCGAGCTGCTTCCATTTGTGCACGATAAATTTCAGTAATATTAAACAATCTCGTAGCTGAACTCTTCTCAATCATTTTATCGGGAACTTTTCCTTGGAAACCGGTATAAATGAGATCGCCTTTCACAAGGATAATATTTTGAAAAGATGTAAGACAGAATTTCTGATCACAACCTACATCGCATCGCAAATTCATTTCGACCGCCATTCTTTGAATTTCATTCATCATAATCCAACCGATTTCAATTTAAAAAGCCCTCCAAACATCCAATTTAAAACAACTCTCTCAGTTTAAACAACTCCAAAAAATCAAATCCATAATTTTTCTCGCGTCTGTGTGCGCACACCAACCAGAATCGGTCTAACCAGACCGCGCACACAGACGCGATAGAAAAGAGCTAAACAACTGCCAGTCAGAAGCAATCCCCCTCTGACTGGTCGAAACAATGGTTATATGAATAAAGGGGGGTCATTTATCAAAATTTTCTAAATTTATATCGTTAAGATAAGGTAAGTCCAATATACATCTACAATAGTCTGAATTAATGCATTTAGACAATAATTAATGGTTAGGTGATCTGAGGTATTATTAAATTTGATAACTGTACATATATAAGTTTATTTATTGCTATATATATTGTTTTCGATTAATGTATAGTTTGAGGGGGTACTTATGAAAAAATGTATGTTATACTTTTATAAGTTTCAAATATACACATATAAGTTAGATTATGAATATAAACATTTGTTTCGACGATTAGGTAATTTTGGGGGGAAGTAGTTAGGAAAAAATTACAAATTTTAATCTTATGAGTTTATTATCCAGATATCTAATTTGAATTAATATTGTTAACATTGATTTGAACTATTACACACTTGAGGAGGTATTAAGTAAAAAAATTTCTTAACAAAATTTTAATATGCATACTTAAGATCTAGGAAAAATTTATGCCTGTAAATTATCATTTCAACAGCTTTTGGATCGAATGAAAACATTTTTACAGGAAGAGAATTTTTATTTTATGAATTTATAATTACTTAACTTTTGTGCCGACAATTTACTTTTTATAGTTATTCAACTTAGTGTATAATAATGGGAAGATTTTGCCCGAATTATGAGTTATAAATATGATATTAGTAGCTTATAGATGAAGAAACTTTGTCGTAGATTATGAATATGAACATGAAGAATTTGCACCTACCAAGACCATTTACGATAGAGAAATTTAGATTACATCAAAATAGATTATTTTGTGGGCATCTATAGATAATCTTGGTCCTACTCATCGTATGAACAGTATTCTGACAGGGAATAGTTCAGAATTTTTAATTCTTTAGCTGCCTTAAAAATTTTTGCGCAGGGATCTCTCTGTTATTTTGAGTTAGTTAGTTTCTTATATTCATCTTGAATCTATAGTTTAAGAGGGATTCGTTTAACAAAAAGGTCGATTTAATTAAAATTTACCTACTTTCCCGACTACACTGAGTACGGTATGATAGGCCCTATTGTAATTTGTATCCACAATTGTTTTCCCATAATTACTTCGTCCGCATAGTCCCCGTGACTATGCCGACTACCAAGATGGATTTATACGCCCTACTCTTGGTTAAACACCATTTGTTCGTGGCAACCTCTCGCAGTTGAAATCATTTTAATACATGTAGGGTCGTGGACCCGTAATCATTATGAACTGTGCATTCATCAATGAAAAAGTGCATAGGTGCAGGGTTGGCTGGGATCTCACTTCAAAATCATTGATAACCGACGATCTCACTCAAACCTACACTTCTATAGTTAAATAGAAATAATAAAACAAGGTTTCAATAATAATAATTTATAATTCACAATGAAATCGTCCTTACTTACAATCTCGGAAAAATCAAAATTTGGCATAAAAGTAAGCATTGAAAAGTGACGAAATGTGTAAGTATACATGCGTGCATTGATGCAGTAAAACAAATTCGGATGATTTTAATTCTCGAACATTCGATTTTTAATTTTTATCGATTTTGATGGCGATTTTTCAGTAAGAATTTTTGATTTTATTTTTGAAATTTTGTTTTTGAATTATTTTTCATTAAATTTGCCTCCATGATGGATTTCAGCATTTCCAGAACATTCCATGCTAAATTTTATCTATTTCTTATTTTTAAATTGTTTTTGTTGATTTCTTTTCTAAAATTTTTATATTTTAAACTAAAATATTTATTTTTTATAAATTTTATTTGGTCGTTTGGTGGTCATGATGGATTTCGCCATTTTTATGAATTGTTCTGGACTTTTATTCAAAATTTTGATATAATTTTCTTTACGTAAGATTTTATGGAGATTTTCTTTAATTTTCTTTTTTAATTTTTACTAATCGCCTTTATTCGAATTTGTTTTTGTTGTTTTATGTCTTACGGTTATGTTTGAGTAAGTTTTTGTGTAATACTTCTTGCTCGTGTTTTATTTTATTTTTAATTCAGATGTTTTATTTTTGGGTATATTATCTCTCTATTGGTGTTTTATATATTTTTATTTAAGTAAACTTAATGCTGGGTATGCATGTTGTGTACATTTCATCCCATTCCTAACTTTGGGTTTTGAAATCAGTTCTAGCCCAACAATATGAATTAGGATTAACACCCGAAGCACACGACAGCATTTATCACAAAAGGTTGATGTTGTTTTAATAGGCTATATTTTGGATTGGCAGCAGTTCCAGCCACATTCCAAAACATGATGCATACAATGTTAAATGGTTAGGGATAGACATTTATTCTATCATCAATGACTATTAAGTATGGAAACGCTGATCTTTGGTGCATAAATATTTCTTTGCGAGCTGGTTTTCTGTAGAACCCATATGTTGGAGTATTTCCTTCTATTTTGATTCTCAAATCCAATAAATTGAGGGATCCATCTTCCTCCGGATATTCGATTTCGAACTTAATATCTTGATGAGCCGCATTGAATGTATGAAATATTTCCTCAGCTTCTTTTCTGCTTTTGGTCGTGATGAAGATATCATCTACATATCTTGCATAGAAACCGATGGGTTGTATGGTCCTAAGTGTCTGTCGTTCAAGATTATCCATAAAGATGATTGCTAGCAGTCCTGATATGCTAGAACCCATAGGCAGACCTTTAACTTGTTTATAGATATTTTGTTCAAAGGTAAAATAGGTGTTCTCAAGGATAACAGTAAGTAGTTTGGTGATATTCTCGATATTCATTTCCTTTATTAACAAGTTGCTTTCTCTTAATTTCTTTTCTAAACATTGAATAGCCTCTTTTGGTTCGATAGATGTGTATAGTGATATGACATCAAGACTGAATGGGTATTGGAATTCTCTATGACAAGTTATGTTATTATTTAGTCTTGTAATGAGGCAGTCGCTGCTTTGAAGATGGTGTGGTTACGTGTCCAATAAAGGTTTCAAGATCTTTGCAAGGAGCCAACTTGTTTTAGTTGTTGGTCCATTTTTGTTGGACACTATAGGTCTAATTTTGATACCAGGACCCTCTTTGTGAGTTTTAATTAGGTGGTAGAAGTTAGGAAGATCAGAATTTCTTGTGACGAAGCTGTTGGTTATTCTGTTGTTGAGCCTCATTTTCAAAGCTATGGCTTTCCATACTTTGTTGATCTTCATTTCGATGGTGTTTGGTGACATGCGGCTGACTTTCTTGTATGTTTCGATGTTGCCGAGGTGTTTGTAACCAGCTTCACAGTAACGATTCTTCTCTATAATGCAAAATTCTCCCCCCTTGTCACTTGGTAAGTAAACGTTCGGTTTCTTTTTAAGGGATTTTAATATTGCCTGTTCGTCTTTCGTTAGGTTTGACAGATATGGTTTTCTTCTTTCCTTCTCAACTATCTCCATGATTTTGTGACAGACCTTTGAGAGTGTTGAATCTAATTCTGCATCAGGATTTGGTTGATAGAGTTTATCTGTGTTTATGTATACTGGGAGCTGGTTTTCCAATCATTTCGACAGTTAGAGGATTGCAGGAACGGTAGAGGAAGTTTGGTCATCATAATATTCATCGAGATAATGTGATAGGAAATATATAATCCACTTGTTGATCCAGAAACTGCATCAGCGGCTATTCCAATATAAAACAATCAGCGTCACTATGGTACGGATAACTACTCCAGACGTCCGGTTCTTCGTTATCCTTCATCGTTAATAGGAAACCGCACGATCTCTACACAGAAATTTTTCAATCCATTTTTGGGCATACACCTTTGGATATGATGCGAACATCAATAGATTTTCATCTCGCAATTTACAATCGAGTAAACTTAAACATCCGTTCACTAAATCGGCGAATATTAATAAGGATAATCTATACATCCGGTCAATCGAAATTAAATATTTATAGTATAGGCCGTTCTGAGAATCTCCTTAGTGAATTAGACAGCGATGATCCATAGGGTAAACAGATTCAAGTAGAATTAGACGATGGTTTCAATAAATTTACCAGCATTGTTTACATCATTCACTGTTAACTACATAGATCTAGAAGCCGTATCATAGATGGCAGCAGTCGTCCAAGTTTAGATAAACAAATCAAAATCAGACGAGAGTAGTTCGGATAAACATCATTAAATTTCACAGATAATTGTTTACTGTATAGATTCCCGCATATTAAGCAACGATCGATCAAATAAATCACAAAAATGAATTAATTGCATGAACAACCCATAGTGGAAAAAATTATATAGTAATGACACTAATTAAAATTTCTAAATTTTCTCTCATGAATACCTATTTTTTTATTGCTAACGAACAAATCACTCCCCCATAAATGATAGTACCTTTCGCGCCCTCACCCACAGATTGTAATCGGTAAAGCATAAAATCTCAGCAGCGTTCGAATGCTGATAACTGATGAAATAAAAAGTTCATTCTAATCAAATCTCACCCTTAATGATTTAAATTCACATTTCATCAAGGGCACTCATATGGGAGATGATTGACAAGTCATGAAGGTTGCTTAAGGAACACCATCTGAGCGCACAAATATTTTCTTCCCCTAAGTAACCAACACTAATAAAAAATCATGGATAACTATGAAAATTTTCCGGGATTGATTCACTGAACATTTCTGCCCGACTGTTAAACGTTATTGCGAAATTAAAAAAATACTTGAACAAAGAACGTTACTATTAATTGATAATGCTCCAAGCCACCCAAGAAATTTATGAGACTTAACAACATGCATTCCAGTCGAAGGGGTTTTCTTGCCGCCTTAATCCAACCAAAGGACCAAGGCGATATATCCAATTTTAAAGCTTATTATTTGAGGCGGACCTTTAAGCAGATGTTTGAAAAAACAGACGGAGAGGAGAAGCAATCAATAAGAGAATTTTGGAAAAACTACAATATCATGAATGCTGTAGCAAATTGTGGAATGAGATAGCAGAAAGATCTTTGAAAGGAGTATGGAAGAACATTTGGCCGGATTTAAGTAAGAGCGAAGACATAGGACACTCTGTCGATATGAATGAAATAGTGGAAGAAATAGTGGAATTAGGGAAACAAACCGGTTTAGATGAGTTAAATGTAAGTTAAATGGAAGACGTCGAAGAAATAGTTCAAGAAACAGTAGCTAGTTTTTCTAATGATGAGCTCAAGGAATTAACTGCGCAAGAAGAAAAAAATATTGATAGTAGTGATTTCGAAAATCAAAAAGAACTTTCGATGGCGTTTGTAAAAAGGTGTTTGACCACTATAACTGAAATTATGGACCAATTTGTTGAAAATGATCCAAATTTTGACAAGAGTTCAAAAGCAAGAAGGGGCGTTATAGATGCTTTATCCACTTATCAACAACTTCTAACAGAACGCAAAAGGAAAACGCAAACTACATTAGATGTTTTCTTGATAAAAACGCAGAAAGTTGGAGAAACAGAATAGACTGAATGATCTGACTGACTAAAAATTTAATTGTTTTTATAATATATTCGTTTATATTGTTATTTATTTTTGTAATAAATGTTTGGTTTTATTTTTATAAAATACAATCATAATTTTTAAATTTAATACCTAAAGAATTTTCTATCCAACTTCCCTAAACCCCATTATTCACATTATTAACGTATCCACCGCGTTAAACGGGGTCTTGCTGTATCATTATTTTGACTCTCTCTATATTAACTTCACTTTGTATGTATGTTTCAATGTTTGTATGAGCCACGTAAATCTTGCGGCAACAAATTAACCTATTTCCCGTGATCAGATCGAGCAGAAATTTGACAAATATATTCGTTGTCGAGAACAATGCATTCTTTCAAAATGTCAGATCGATCAAAGGTACTATAATTTACTTTTGAAAATTTTCAATTTGGCCAACTATCAAAATGGAGAAAGCTTGTTTTTAAATATTTTCACCACTGGAAAAACTAGTACCCTAAATTGTTTGTCCGTTGACAAAATGAAAAAAAAATTATTCTGGACAAGTTGTGCAATATTTTTTTGTCAGTGAGTGATTTAAAGTGAATAAAGTGAAGTGATTTTAGTTTTAGACTGGACTTTTAGCCTCATGATCACCAGAGAATTGAGTTTTTCGATCCATAACAGACTTTTTCGACAATAACAAGTACCATGTGAGCTTTCTTTGTAAATAACAAAATTTGAAGAAATTATAGTATTTTAGATTTATGCATAAAGCATATCTGAATGCAATAATTTCATCGCATTATCTTCATAATAAAGTAAGTTTAATTTGGCGACGTGTTCTTCAATCGCTAACTGAAGAGTAATTCTCCAAATAAGTCATAAATTTTCGATTAGTCATGGCAGAGAAAAGGATTGAAAATGCAGATCAGCGAAGTAGATGGATTGGGCACCGCTGGCACAGGGCACCGCTAGCAAGCGTCGGCCTGCGAAGGAAAAAAGAAAACGACAGCTTAAGAACCAACCAGAATCGCCATCTACATGTGAAACATGACTTGCTAAAGAAAGAGAAAATCGAAAACTAAAAAAGCAACAGGAGCCGCCAACTGAACGTGGATTTTGTTTTGCAAAAAAGTTAAGGCGAATATCTCGCTAATATCTCACAAGTTACGGCTCATTCAGATGTGCCTAGCGATCAACGAACGACGACGAGATGAGACTCGAATCGCAAGTCAACGTTCATTCAATGCCACAGTTGAAGCGTTTAATGCAAAAGTTTCTGTGTATGCCGATCGCATTTGTGAGGTTTGCCATAAGTGTTGTTATGCAAATCAAGTTTCGAACTACAGATTTGGTGAAAGATCTCCAAATATTCTTCCAATTGAGCTCTCCAACAAAATTTTGCTACTTTTTGTGCAGTCGCTGCAGATCTCATCTAAAGTCTAAATAGACAACCCATCCAATTGAATTATACTTAAATAACCTTGATCTCAGTGATATTCCTGAAGAGATCAAAGTTCTCACATAAGTGGAAGTGCGATTGCTCACTCGCATCATTCTGTTTTGAAAATCACCAAGTACGATAGTGTCTTCGGACAATATGGCTTCAAGGGTCAAGCAATTTTGTTTGTGCAAGACATATTCGAAGTAACTGAGAAACTTCCTACGACACCTCCTCGATTGCCTCAATTTGCCGGATTGATCGTTCTCAATGAAAATCTGAAGAATTTGGATAAAATCCGCGAGTTCACAATTTCACATGACAACGTCAGCAGTACAATCGAGTGGTTAAAGTCGAACAATCCTCTTCATTGGACAAGCAGAATGTTACCAATAGCACTCCTTTTAATGTTGTTAATTTCATCAGATATAAGTGTATATTATCAATTAAAGAATGATAATAAAAGGTTTTCGTGTTTTTATTAATAGTTATTATCAATCAATTGTCTTATCCTACAATCTTATCCTACACAACTACCAAAACAAATTTTAATCAGTGAGTACTCGACAATCACCCATGGTCAGTGGAATCAAGGAAATGCGATGTTTTGTGTCAACAAAGACAATCGGAGCCATAGTTCGTTCGACTATTCTGTTACCTTCTCTGTGGGATTCAAACACTGTCAACAGGAAATTGATCGAATCAGTAGACTTTACACAACAATTGTATCGTCGTCAAATTTACTTACGGTTGCCTTTTTGTAAGACACTTCAATGTCATTCGTGAAGACATCAAAATGTTCGGTAACAGTTTTTCTTTTCATTACGATGAAGATCCAGCAATACATGGCAGTCTTCAAGATATCAAGAATACACCAGAAGGAATTTGTGTTCGCCTTTCGCATGTATTGCACACCTTGTTTGATGATCTTTTAATGGAAATTCTAATTGCAAAAAGAAAGTGTTTTGTCATTATTAAGATGAATGACTGCTTTAACTTCGCCGATTTACTTTCATGCGAACCTTGTGGAATTTCTGCTCGAACTGGAGAAATTAAAGCTTGAGTCATCGAGTGCAGTCAATTCGACGAATTGGTTTGTATATGTAAACGAGCAACATCCTTAGCAAGCAGGAATCTCCAAGATAAAAGTTATACTCTCGATTTTATTGAAATTGCTGTTAAGAATGACATTTCTCTCCGAATACATACACGGAACCAGAAATTGACGATGATGGTCACCTCCCGTAAATTTCATCGATTTTGCCTCTTATCTCAATCTGTTTTCGGTTCAAGTCAGATGCAAGTATATTCAATTCCTTTACAAACTTCAGATATGACCACTTTTTCTTCAATTTGTAAAAATTACATTTTTTATTTTTTCGACGGCAAATTCGCATCTCGCCTACACGCAGAAATCTCCTAGAACCGGCACTGCACACAAAGCATTTATCAAATTTAAGTATTTGATCCGATGAGGCTATAAGTGTACTTGTACTTCATTTGAGAAGTTTAATTATATTTAGTTATAAATTTAATTATAAATTTCTCACAATCACATCTTATTAGAATGATAAACTTGTTGACATTCCAAATTCATAGTTTTGCAAAGTTCTGATTAATTTATTTTAATTGTTTAGTTTAAATCAAATGAAAATATTACTGACAAATTTTATTTTGATCACTAACAATTTAAAATCCTTTAACCAATAGCCATCAAGCGCGCTTCCAATTTGTTACGGTCAATAATTCCAGATAAGCTTTTCATTACACTATATGGCATGATTCCGACAATGATATATAAATTGAGCTCTAATACAAAATGAAGGTTACTGCGTAATATACGCTATCTTTAGTACCAAAGTCTTTAAAATAAGCGGTCAAGTATCTAAATTTACCATATAAGTCAAATTATAAAATTCTTTTCTTCATTTTGATGTAAATGTCTTTAACTAACTTATCAGGAATTGGCCAAGCAACTATTTAAAATTTCATAAACGATCAATGAAATCATGGTCATTTTCATACAACTTAAACAAATCAAATGTATAAAAACACATGGTTATTTTGGATAACATTTAGCAAATTCATAGGTAATTTTAAAAAAAAACATGATCATTGACAATGATTGGGAAACATTTAGAAAATTATGTATATTAGTTAATAAAAACATGAGCAATTGAGCATCTTCGAAAATTTCTCAGAAAACTTAACCAGTAAAAACATGGACATTAAATCCACTAATATCAGTTATGGAAAGTTGTTTGTTTGTTTTAATAATATTAGTTTTTAGCGTGTTGTTGGAAAATATAGTTTAACTGCATTTATTATTGATTTATTGATTTTATGAATTTAGAAGTTGAGGACATCATAACTGGAGACCACGCCAAGGAAATCAATGCGATAGGAAAAAAGAAAGGAGCTAAGAATATGTTAGATTCCTTGTCAAAACAAGCACGTGAGATGCTAAATTTTAATGTAAGAAAGTTTGACGGAAAAGTTGGATCTGAAGCCGAACTTTGGCTAAATGATATTATGGAATGGCTGAGAATAGAAGATCAAAGTCTAGTAGACGCATTGGATCTTTTGTTGACAGATGCGGCATCGATGTTATGGGAAGCGGCGAAAATAGCGAAGATGACCGATGAAATGGCAAAAGAGTTGTTTATAGAAACTTTTACAGTAAGGAAAACCATTACTAACAAGATTGTGGAACTAGCTCAAATTCAGCAAGAGAGAGATGAAAGATTCCAAGTCTTCGAAATACGAGTAAGAAGTTTAGTTAAAAGTGTATTTAGCTCTGGAATGTCTGAGGAACAGATTGTTCGAGACATTATTTCAAACAGAGCGAAAGACGATAGAGTAAAAGAAATATTCTTATCAGGGAAAGTGACAAGTTTTGAAGATGCCAGGGATATGGCGAAAACTGGTTGAACTGTTGATGAAGAATGGTTATTCAAAATCCTTTTTAGTAATTATGGTGAAAGAGACTGTTGACAAATTTATTAAAAATCCTAAGGATCCATGTTTGAGAAAATTTGGGTGTGATCTTGTTGAGATGTGTGAGTCTGATGAGTTAAAATCTGTGTGTGATTTTGTCGAGGTGTGTGAGTCTGATGAGTTAAATAAATTAAATAGCGTGAGCAAGGATGATGATCCTAAATTTGTGTTAGTATTGCCGTACTCAGAAGGTTTTAAGGATTATAAAGTGAAGATAAGAAAGCAGTTAGGGAATTTAAACTATAGGATAGTGTCAACTTCATGGAAAGTACGCAATATGTTTATTAATAAGTCAAAGACTCCGGTTGAATTGTGTTCCGATCTCGTTTATCAGTTTACATGTAATGGGTGTAATGCCACATACATTGGAGAGACTTCCCGTCATCTCTGTATTCGAGCTCGAGAACATTGTAGACCGAAGTCTTTGACCCATATTGGTGAGCACAATAAGGGTTGTAAGATTTAAATAGGTATGTCTGATTTTAAAATTTTATTAAAAAACTTCGATAATTATTGGGAACGTGTGATTTGTGAGGCGTTGTTGATAAAATCATTGAATCCGAAAATTAATGTGCAGAATGCAGTAAATACTTGTGTGTTGAGTGTTTTTAAATAAGCTTTTGTGTATTGTATGTATTGATTGTTAAATTTTAAATGTTAAAGTTTTAAAAAATAATATTTTTTATAAAATAATTTTTTTTATATATAATTAAATTTGTTTAAAATCCTTTATTTAATGAGTATTATATCCCACCTGATGATGACAGGAAAACTGTCGAAATTAATTGTGAAAAAAATGTTTGATTGGCGTTATCTTATAATATTTATACTTTATATTTTATAATCAAAATTTATATATAATTTTTTATAATTTATATTTTGATAAGTAAATTTTATCCGTAACTATTTATAGTTTATATTTTTACGATCAATATACATATATAATTTTACATATAACTATTTATAATTTATATTCTTAAATCCAAATTTATACATAACTATTTAGAAATTATATTTTCATAACCAAAATTTTATGTATAACCATTTATCGATCGTATTTTATAATTAAGATACATTGATAATTTACATATAACCATTTATACTTTATATTTTTAAATTCAGATTTGTATATAACTATTGATAAATTATATTTTTATAAAATTTTAGGTATAATTCTTTATAGATTGTATTTTAATAATTTACATATAACTATTTATACTTTATATTTTTAAAAGTAAAACTCTGGGCCCAGAAATCCAAAAAGGAAATCGAGAACAGATAGTCTATGTAAATAAACATGTTAGTAAAGGGACAAAAGGAAATATGACACTACACCTTCTATGGTAATCCAATGAACCAAGATGCGTGTCAGAGCACTAACAGTCTGTATAACGGTGTTCATTTGCTGATGGCCACCTATAAAATTGCAGCACCAACGTCATTTGTGATGGGCATTTGTGTGTCAACTTAATAGTTACGCACAGTTACAAAAAGGGGGAAATATTATAAAAATTACAAATTAATTAATTGAAGCCAATAATAAAGTCTAATTAATTCGCGGGTTTTTGATAGGATTGAAACTGGCTAATCAAGTGGAGAAAGGCTACTGAACTCAAATTAGATTTGGACAGAAACGACACCCGGGAGTCGAAAGAAAATTTTAAATAATAATTATTTTTGCTCAAAAAAATCAATAAATATATTATTTGTATTTTCAAGATTAATTAAGTAATTTAATATATACTAATAAATATATATAATTACTTAATAATTCTTGAAACTACAAATAATATATTTATTGATTTTTTGAGAAAAATAAATTATTATTTAAAATTTAAATGATTTTAATTTAAAATGAATATTTTAATTAAAAATAAAAATATAAAATGTTTATTTTATTCACTGGAAACTGTCAGTTTTAACTAATTTTTTAATCAATAAATTTTTTCACAATTAAAACTTTTATTTTGATTTTCTACTGAACCATATGTCTTATTTATTTCTGTGCTTTGATGAGCAGCTTCAGTACTAGACCATCATAACTGAACCAATAATACAATGGGGCCTGATGCGCAAAATGTCTCAATTATTTCTGTGCTTTGATGAGCAGCTTCAGTACTAGACCATCATAACTGAACCAACAATACAATGGGGCCTGATGCGCAAAATGTCTCAATTATTTCTGTGCTTTGATGAGCAGCTTCAATTGAATATATAAGAACTATATTTTGCTACAATTTATCATTATGATGTTCTTCGTACTTATCATTGGACTCTTCTTGGGGTCTTGCAGTGGCCAATATGTAACGGGTAATTTGCGTGCCATTTCCGTGATTACGAAGTGAATATTTTCATTTTAGAAATTGATGAGTGCATCAAGAAGGCCGTTACGATTCAATCGGAATCTACGATAACCGAAAATAATCTTAGTAACGGAGCTTGTGGATTCATAATGAGTACAAATACGTATATTGTTATCCAAGTATAATTAATATTCAGAAAATCCAAATTATTCATTATTTTTAGCCAATTTTGGTAAACATCAGTGAGAGTAGTCGAATAAGACTCTATTTACTAACTGGGAATGCGACTGCTCCCGATAAAATAAAAATTTCTGAATATTATAATCGATTCTTATTCCATGATTTGATGTTCGTTGGAGCGGGAAATCTCCGGATCGCATTGGTCGTTCTATCAAAGAATGCATCAATCAGTGTTGGGAAATTTCAATTTCTCTACAGAAAATGTTAGATGTAAAACTTTATGCTAAAATATTAATATTGAATTTAGCCTGTCTGATAGAAATGATTGCTGAGGATTATCCAAAGTTTATGTCACCAAACTTCTTACCAAAAAAACCAACATTGATGGCTCTTTTAAACAATCTTTATCAACAGTCACCTTCGTGCACTTACAGGGTCTCCTCTCGTACTAACAAACCATTTTCGGTCAATTTCAACACAGTTACTCGAGTTTATAACTTCAACCTTTTCGTTAACAATACACATGTTTATGGTCCAGTAAAGGTTGCAGTTCCTGGAAACCAGAGATTAGAATTTACCTATAATTCTTACTATTATTACAGTGCATCAAATTATTATGGATTCAGTGGCACCGTTGACATGTGTAGGACTTTATTATTTTTCATCAAATTATTTATTAGCTTAATAATAATTATAATAATTATATAAACTGATGATTTCTTGGTAGCAGCATTAATTAAATGTTAAACAATTAAATAATAATTAAAGCCTTCTTCTATTTTCAAATACTTTTTATATTTTCTCTTTTATTTCCATTTTCCCTTCTCTTTGGTTCAAATTAAAATAAATCAAAATATAACATTTCCCCAAGAATTCCAAATAAAATTTAAAATTCAAATTATTATAATATAAAATTTCTAAGATTTTACAGCTTTTATAACAAGTTCTTAATTTTTTAATAAATAATATTATAAAATATTTGTCCGTTTAAGTTCTTTCAGGATTTTGAAGTCGAATATATTTTATAAATATTTAATAGCATACTTTAGTTCGATATGACGACATCAAAACTGAAGGGGTATTTGAATTCTTTATGGGTAGTTCTGTTTGTATTTAATCAGTCGCTGCTCTGAAGGTGGTTTGGTATAGTGTTCAATAATTGTTTAAAAATATTTTATAAATAGCAAAGTTGTTTTAGTTGTTGGTCCATTTGTGTTGGATACAATAGATCTAATTTTGAAAGCACGACCTTTCTTGTGAGTATTTATTAGGTGTTAGAATATGGGAAGATCGGAAATATTTGTAACGAAGCTTTTGTTGAGGATACCAAAATAACAATTTATAAAAAAATAAATAAAATTACCTGGAGGAAGATCGTCTTGACAAACGGGACGATCTATGGGAACTCAGAAAAGAAAACGGAAGTAAAAAGAAATGAGAAATGAGAAAGAAGAATGAAACAAAAGAAATTAAACAAGAAAATAAAAACCAAGGTCAATACTAATTAATTAGTACAAAAAGGAAAAGGAATTTCGAAATCTGGAAAAAAGGAAAACAACAATATTCTTATCTCGACAGCTTGCCAGTGATAACGTAGTTACCGGGAGAAGGCGGTTGAACAAAAAAGGAAAAAAAGAATTTATCTTGACAGCCGTCAGAGATAAAAATGAAACATTCGGGAAAGGCAGGAGAAAGAAAATGGAAAAACACTTGATTATCTTGAGTGCCACAATATTAGAAAACTATATAAAGAGAAACTAGTAGAGACAAAATCAGACAAAATTAGAGACAAAGAGTGACGCGAAATTCAGAGACAATTTGCGAGATACAATTATTGGGGAAAATTAGACAACGTTGGACGAAACGTTTTTGGAGAAACGATTTGTGAAAAATAATTGTAAAGAAAACGATTGTCGAGAAAACTTATTGGAGAAGAGTTGAAGAAAAGAATTAGTTGAAAAATAAAACCAAAAGAAGTTACTTGAGTATTTGAATAAATTTGTGAAGGTCAAAGAAACAATCAGCTCAAAGTCCCAGTTGATAAACCAATCAGTAATTTGTGATCTTTTAATCCGGTGTTATACGCAAGTGTTATTCCTCACCGAGTGTTGTAATAAGCATTGTATAGTCACCAAGCAGAGTGTTGTATTGTAATCATTGCAAAGAGAAAGTTTTTTTGTGATTAAAAATAAAGATTTCTGTTGTCAAGTGTTATTTGTGGATCGTATAAAGACACGTTTGGAGTCAGAGTAACATTTAAATTTATCACCAACTCAATAACCCAACACTTTTATCTAACCTATTCTTGGGGTCCGTTTCTACGGCAATGCATTTCCATACTCTGATATCAAATTTAAAAAAAACAAATTTTTAATGAATATGTTTACTCTTGTTTACTGATATTACGGTTGAGATCTTCCTCAATGAAAATCAACCATGCATAAAAAATGACAATTTGAAATGGATATAAAGTGCTAATTGAAAAAATCTTTTTTTAAAAATAAATGATTCCTACTCTCAATAAATAAATAGATTTCTTTTTCGCCTCTTGTGGGTGTTATTAGTTAATTAATTTTAAAATATTCTTATAATTTCTTTTACTTTTTTTCACTACACCCACTCACGTATGCCGATTTTTTCATTGGAATTTAAATTAATTAATGTTTAAACAATTTAAATAAGACTTCAATTATATATATATACTCTTTTATTAGACAAAATAATTCTAAGGTTTAATGCATAAATAAATAAGAAAACGATTGGGAATGCGCCATTTATATATTTTCTTGGTTTTTTAATTAAATGGGGTCTCTTTTATATTTATATAATCAAAACAAAACCACGAATAATAAAATAGAATCAATAAATATCATTATTAGCAAATCACATTGTCATTATCATCATGAATCGATTGTCGCCGCTAGTTATTTGATCAATTATTGTCCACGTGTATGTTTATTCTATACATATTATTTCCTATTGCGTAGTATTTTAATTCCAAAAACTTTAATATTTTCCAATCTTCTAACAAGTAGAAAAACATCATGAAGACTCTTTTGGGACCTTTTTAAGTCTTAATACAGAAGAATTTTCAAAATGACAAGAAGAAAATTACAAATAGAACTAACAACAAATGAGGAATTAAAATGTAACTTCAAAGACGTATACCAACCTTTCTGGATGCAAAAGCAGATAACTACACTACATGCTGGATAATGGCTTATCGTACAAAAAATTATCATTGTATTTCCTTCATCTTATTTAGTAAAAAGTGGGTTCAGTGCAGTCACAAATCTCCTGACTAGAAATGGAAACCGACTGCAAGTCGCACTGATTAAAGAATGCTGCTGACAATAATAGAGCCAAACGTAAATAAACTAATAGCAGCGCACCAAATTTATCCTTCTAATTAAGATTATTATTAATGTTAATTTCTTGTGTACTAAAAATGAATTTTTTCGATTTTATTAAATAATTTTATAATTTAAGCTTCAAGACGTCTTAGAACAAAATTTTTCTTTATAGTGAGAAATATAGATCATAATAGGAATCACTGTTTGCTTAAATACTCCAGAGAGTGTTAAGAAATGTTTTATGAAAGAAAGCCAAACAAATTTGTGTGTGTGTGTGTGTGTGATTTTCTGTTAACTCTGGGGTTTAGTTAAATATTTTCATTTCTCATAAATTGTATTGAGGTAATTCATTGAGTAATAACGTCCATTCATTCAGCATATCAGTCATATCAAAATTAATACCTATTGATGGAAATCCTTTGAGAGGAATTCCCTCTTCTGTCATATCTCGGCGAGAATTACACAATTCAATCCGGATCTTTGAAGGCTTTTGATGGCCATGTTTTGTGCCAAACTCTTGGCTACGGGTTAGTCATTATAATTGATATGATTATTATTTAATATTATTATTATTATTATTATTATGATATACCCCAGAAAATATATATATATATATATATATATATAATATATATATATATATATATATACAGGCCCGGTTTTAGGCATAGGCGACGTCGGCAGCAGCCTAGGGCGCCGATTTACAAGCGGGCGCCAAATACTCTAGCGTCGGGCCTGGATGTACTTAATTATATTTGTAAAAATAATATAGTGGACAGCGTTCCAAATATATTTGTTGCTTTGCGAATTTTATTAACCCTACCAGTTTCTGTGGCAAGCGGTGAACGAAGCTTTTCGAAGCTTAAACAGATCAAAACATATATAAGATCTACAATGTCACAAGAACGGCTTGTGGGATTAGCAATATTGTCGATTGAACACGAAATGGCGCGTGATATAGATACGAAGTTGCTGCTTGAAGATTTCGCTAAACTAAAAGCACGAAAAATTAAATTTTAAATGGTTTTTGTTTTTATATATATTTTTGTGTAATAAATAAATGAAGTATAGTTATTTTATTTTCATTTACTTCTTTAATTATTGGGTTTGTTTCTAAACTAGAGGCGCCATTTTTTTAGTTTGCCTAGGGCGCCAAATACTCTAGCGTCGGGCCTGTATATATATATATATATATATATATATATATATATAATCATTGTATTTATTATAAAGAAATCAGAGGTGAAAATTGAAAATAGTTCTTATAATGATATATAAAAAAATTGAAAAGTGTAATGCCGAAAATATGTGAATATCAGAAAACTTCGATATCTTTACTGATTCATAGTCAATTTTTTTATAAATGCAATGCCAATTGAAAAGAAATCAGAGGTAAAAATCGAAAGAAGTTCTTATATTATATACTCTTGCTAATTTATACCATAACTAAATAAGAATAATTTTTGTATTTTCTAACTATCTATCGATTCAATCTAGTTAGTCTTAATGGGTAATTATTTGTTATTTTTATAAATTTTGCCATTTTTTATCGATTTGAACGCAATTCCATTACATAAGAAAAATCTAAGAATATTTTTAAATATTTTATATTCAATTAATTTCAATTAAAAAAATCGTACAGGATTATTCAAACATTTTATTGTATCGACATTTATTTGTGTTAAATTAACTTTTTTCATATAATAACATTATATTTTATTTGTATTACTAAGTAATGTGTATGTGGCTTAATTAAGTATTCAACATTCTAAATACAATTAATATATTTTAATTGTCCTGCTCCATATTTTCCTCGGAATTACCCGCGACACAAATTCAGATACATCACTAACAGCTTATGAGCCCGAAGTTGAACCTTCTATTTTAAATGAGTTACCTCTCGAAATTATTTCAGATTCTTCTGACTCTCCATCTGAATCTCTTTATTTTTCATTTGAAGAACCTGTAAGTATTTCAGACGAGCTCAATAAAGCTAATAAAAAAGCATATTCCAATTCGACGTGAGATGCTGTCAGCGAAAATTCCAAAAGGAATGGGTTCTTTGAAAATGGAGGAACACGTGGTGATTTTTTGCAAAGAGCATTTTTGAGTCTGAACGTGCTTTTTTGCGGCCGAACTTGATGCCACGAAAATAAGAATTCGTTTGGACGATGAAATTTTGGATGTTCTGTGCTTCCTCAAAACATATTTTAAAAATAATAAAAAATGATTACGTATTTTTATAATTTAATAATTAAGAATGTAACTTTAACAATGAACTTTTTATAATTAACTGTTTTTTATAAACCTATTTTGAATGTGTCATTTTATAAATTTTGTTAAAATAATGTTTATATCTTTCAAGAACAGGTATTTAAAAATCTCGGTATCCCGGGACAACGTTCCCTCTAAGCTGCGCGCGCGCAGCACCTCCAACTCCCCAGCGCAGTATATTTTAATTCAACCGTTTAATCTTCATTTTCTAAATGTGCTGATTAATTAAATTAAATTAAATGTGCTATTTTTTATTTTATTTTCACCTTCCAATTAACAAATTTATTATAAAACTTACGAATTTTTTGATAATCAATATTATTATGTGGTTCATTTTGAATATTTAAAATTTTCAATGTTAATAACCGGATGCATAATAACGGTATATTTCTGTAGTGTCGTTTTATAAAACTCTTACAACCACGTTATAGCATTTGACGCTCATTTGTATTACAAGGCTGCTCAGCGCAGCTGACTTTGCGCGCACTGCTGCTTATGGCTTAGAGGGAACATTGCCCGGGACTAGGTAATGTAATCCGATATCTCTGGATTGAAGATATAGCACGGGATTGCCAACAATAATATGTCACCGAGTCTTTTCATGTACACAAGTTTTCGGTACAGCCTTTTTCCACAGCCTGTAACCACTCGATCTGGAATGACAAGGAATTTTGAATTTGAATAAATTTAATATGGATTTTTATTACCGATATTACCGAAACATATTTTTGGCTAGAAAATCGGTATTACCAGTAATAACATCACTAGTTGTACTCATTATTTATTTTTTCATTTATAAAATTCTCATTTAACTTCATTTTGTAAAATGTTTTGATATTATTTCCATTGGAAGTTTTCTTGTCGTTTGAAATAATTAAATTATTGTCATGATTAATTGGCGCCACCCTGGCCTATATATGTCTAATATTAAAAAAAATATTGAAATGATTTCAAATTTACCATTTTAATGTTCAAAATCCTTTGGAAACCAGCTCCTAGGGCACTTATATTCTCTTTCCATGCTTTTTCAGTAATTCCCTCTTATAAATATCCGAATAAATCGGGCTTAATTCATTTTCATATTTTAATCCTCAATTACAATAATTAAATATATTTCAGGTCTGTCAAGTCATTGAGGCCATATAGAAACGAAACAGGAACTAAGTTAATTTATCCCTCATTTAATTGCAGAGGCAGAGAAAAATTCCTTTCCCAATGCGCAGAACTTGATGGGAAAAAACTGCATTATAAAAAATATTATTATTCATCACCCAATGTCACAAATATCACTTGCTCTGGTATACTTTGCTACTCTTCCTCTGAATTGGGTTGAATATATTTTAGAAAACTTTAACCTCCGACTGGTGGAAGGTGGCAACAAGCTCAGGACTTGTTCAATTAAAATTTAGGATTAGGATGGTCATATGTTTGCTCAGACAACATGGATCCGAGTGCTGCAGACACCATTTGTAGGGAGATGGGATACAAGTGCGATTTGAAATGAAAATATATTTATTTTAAAATTTAAAAATAGGGGATCTCTCAGTTATGGAGGCTACACTGGGAATTCGGGTTCATCAAACTACTATAAGTATATGGAGGGGGAATATTACCGATATCATTATGATATTACGATGACAAACATCCGGTGCAATTCGAATACAGAATTGAAAAATTGCAAATATTCAATTTCACGCTCTTATTATCAAGATTACATTGTAAACAATTATTATTCTTATTATTATTATTACAGTGATTACTACAATGACAACTCTGGGACAAATAACTTTTACAGTAACCCCAATCAGCCTTACTATTATTCTTATTATTCCAGTTATTACTGCAGTAATGGAGTAGTGAAATTGCAATGCACTGGCAGTAAGGTTTAGAGAAGTTTAATTTAATTAACTGATGTTGTAGAGAACACCAAATATTCCCTCAACCCTGGCTATAATCAAGGGTATCTCACATACAAAAACTACACGGTCTGCTCAAATGAATATGCCGGAAAAAATATGGACGTTTATTGTCGTTATCTCGGATATCCGTAAGTTCATCTAAGTATTTGTAAAAGAATATTTACCGTTTACGGGGCTTGCATGTTTGAACTAAATATTTATTATGCTAAATGTAAAGCAAATACATTTGTAGAAATTTGGCAGTGTAAAAAAATACGAAATTGAATGAATAAGTTTATTTATAAAATCTTTTGATTGAAATGTAATTTGTTCTTCAACTTCAGCAACTCTTTCAGTTACTCATGTTTGAATTGGGTCGTGCAACTAGTTTGGCTTATTCAATTCGATTGAATTCGTGTTGTCTTCTGAGCTATTATTTGACATTTTCTTTTTGAGATTTCTTTTGAAAAGAGGAAAAAGGAAATATATAAAATTATCTAAAAAAATTTACATATATATAGGGCTGAAGAGAGGGGGAGACGGGTATTTTTCCCGGGGCCCAGTTTTGAAAGGTGGCACGGAGAGGTGCACTAAATTTTTAATCGTAACAGAGAAACTTGAAAACTACACACACAAAAATTACAACTGTTGATTTACTTCTTTTCGGATGGCAAATCAATGGTTATTCCGTTGATTCTGATCTTAAGATTTTTTCGATGGATTCATTGGTTTTCACCTTTGATTTATCGTTAAATAACGATTTTTAAATTTTTTCAAATTCAAATCAACTGTGAAATGATGTATTTACTCTCTTTTAAACATCAAATCAAATATGAAAACTTTCAAATTAATGAAAAATTTCACCGCTGATTTTTTTCCTGTGTGTATGTAAAATGATAAATTGTCGGTGTCGGCCAGAAATTATAAGTAACTAGATAGAACATGTCTATTGTTCTCATTTGCCAAAGGTGTTGTCGAAAAAAAATCAGATTTAGTAGGGACAAAAAATCCGTACTAAAACCGCAGATGGCGATGTGAATATTTTGGTAGAGGATTTTTTGTCCCTACTAAATCTGATTTTGTTTTTCAACAACACCAAATTTTTATGATGATCTTTATATTTTTAATTTATGGTGTCGGCTAGAGTTTTAGTTTAAAATTATAGTTACTTTCCCTTGAATCTAAGTAAATTCTATTACAGCCATATTTCAGAGAAAAAAGTAAATCAGTTTTGTTTTTATAATAATAAATCAGCTTTAATCGATCGACATTTAGATTTTGTAAGTTTTATTATTTGGCTAAAAATTTTATTATAAAGCTAAAAATGAGTTATCAGCATAAATCTGGAGCCCAAAAACGAAAACTTGCCAAGGAAAAGAAGGGAAAATCGAATTTAGGAAGACAAACATTAGACAAAACACATAACAATTTAGATTAAAATAATATATTATAATAATCGATAAAGGGCCGCGTCCGTTAATCATTTTACCTGGGTCCGGCCAGGCTTTCCACAGCCCATATATATATATATATATATATATATATATATATATATATATATACTTCATTTTATTTCTAACTAGTTGGGGGTACTAGTTGGGAAGATAGAAAACTATTACAAACGGCCCCGTGCAGTGATATTAAACTAACAAAGAAAAAGATAATTACATGAAAATTTCTTTATTTTCTTCATTCCTGTACATAAATTACAAAATCACAACCTCAATCATCATTTTTAATATTAGATTTAATTTAATTTTAAATATTAATTATTATAAATTCTTTACAGCCTTTAGGATAATAATCTTTTTTTAGAATAAATAATTTTTACAATAAAAGTGTGACCAGCACAAAATTCCTATTTTGCAAGTTTATGAACGCTAAAAAATTACATTTTTATATTTAATTTAAATATTTTTCAATAAAAAACAGAGTATCGGCATAAGCAAAATTATCTGATAACATTGTATTTATTTTCATTACAACCTTAGATCAATTTTTTCCTTGTGTAACAGAAACTTTCACCACTGCCTTTTTCAACTGTTATTTACATTTGTAATTACATTTGCAAAAAATTTGCAAAAAATTTGTTTTAAATGGAAAAGAAATTGATTTATAGTAAAAATCTAAATGAAGATAAATAAAATTCTAAAAAAACATCGAAGATGAAAAAAAAAGATAAATGATACGGAACTTCATCTATTGGGCAGTGCCGTAGGATCTGATATCATATTTGAGATGTCTTTGATATTCTGAACAACCTCGATGTCTTCGTGTTCTACTTCTAATTAATTTCGAGTCGTTACAACTTCCTTAAATTTTATCTGGAGTCTTTACACAATTACATGGCTGTATTAGAACTTGTTATGAATTTTTTTTTATTTAAACTTCATGTAATTGGTAAGAAATTGGGGTAAGAAATTCAAGTGAATAATGAATGTACTGAGATACATGTTTCATTATATGTAACAATTATGTAACAATTCATTTTTAGAGGAGTGAAGAACTCTTATTCCAAACCTCAAACTAACTCTACCAATTACTCTTTCATCAATCTGGAATGTAACGGAAATGAGCAAAGTCCTGCTGATTGTCCTGTTGATCAGTATGCATATTGTTCAACTTCCGAACCTTTGGGGGTCATTTGTCAAGGTATTTCAATTTACTATTTTAATAATTATTAATGTTTATTGTTGTAATTCAGATGTGGCATTAGCTGGAGGAAAAACTGCAAATGAAGGCAGAGTAGAGGTTTATTATAATGGGACAAAAGGACTTTTGTGTGACGACAATTTTAATATTAATGTTGGACATGTAATTTGCAGACAATTGGGATATGCGTAAGAAAATGTTATATCATGCATTACCGCTAATATAATTTAATGCATAGCTACGCTACAAATGCCACAAGTAATGCCGGGTATTTGTATGGCTATGGCAATGGAAACTTTATCTTGGATTATATCTATTGCACTGGAAGTGAGAATTCCATTAAAGACTGTCCAACAAAATACTGGAATATGAAAAGTTGTTACGGCAATGATGTTGCTGGTTTGGTATGTGCTGGTAACGGTGAGTCAAATTTACAAATGTTGATAAAATTAAAGATTCACCAAAATACTTTTCTGAAGTCAAAATTATTGAGGAAATATTTTTTCATTTATTTTCATAATGAAAAAAGATAACAAATTAATTCTATGCAACACAAACTTTTGGCATTCCCTTTATCAACTTTGTACAGATATGTATATATATAGATAGATAGATAGATATTTTGTCTGTGGGGCTTAAAATATAAAGCGTAACCGTTTGAGGAAGCTCTAACTATGATAAATAGAAAATGTATCTGAATTCGAAAATGCAAATTATATTCCATGGATTATAACTCATCTATTGTTTGCACACCAATCTGTATTATAGATGGCACGATTTTATAAATCCCGGTTTAAATTTAAATAATAAAAGGTTTTAATATTGATTTATTAAATGACAAAAATTACAATAAAAATGTTTTTAAAGCATTTCGTGTCGAATTAAAAATATTTTCGCTGATCTAAAGATTTGAATCGGTTATTCAAATCGTCCTCAGAATTTAAGTACCAAAACTGACCATAAAAAGTGCCAACAGCTCAATATAGGTAAAGAGAAACAATATGAAAGTTTCCTGAATTTAAATGAAAATCGAATAAAACTAAAATATATGGTTTTTTTCCTATTAGTTATCTTTCACCTTTTTTCATTTGTTCTGGCAGCTAACTGAATTAACAAAGACAAAAACAACAAAATGAATTCTTGATTAATATCTTTGAAATAGAATTCTTTTACTGGAGCTCACACTCTGTATGATTTTTAAAAATATAAATTTGACAGAAGTTACAATTACTCGTTAACCTGCTAAAATGTGTTTAGTTTTTCTACTTTTCTCCTCACAAATGGTTGATTATGCACATTCCAAACAAATGAATAAAATTCAATCACTCTTGTCAGATGAATAATTATTGAGGCTTTTAG
>CAUHTR010004829.1:0-12210 GCA_959609185.1 Schmidtea polychroa | reverse complement strand
ATTTCCTTACCNTACATTGGATTGTGAGATGAAATGGTACGATATTCCAGAAATTTTTGCTATTCCAGATTTCTGAATTAATTTGTAAATTTTTTTTTCGATCAATTGAAAAAACAAGGTGGTGAAAAGATGTGAATATTTAAACCAGTGGTGTCCAACCGAAATTGGTTACTGGGCCAAAATAAAAAATAAAAATATAATGTGGGCCGCACGTATTTATTTAAAAATTTATACAAACTAAATTATGTTTTACATATACATACATATTACTTAATGTAAAACTTGTTTTTCAATTATTTCAGATAATCTTTTTATGTCCACAGGTATTTTCAAAGTTGCATATCGTAATTGGTTTTGTAAATTTTCATCATTTAATCTATTACGACTTTTACATTTAACAATCTTTAATTTTGAAAAAAAAGATTCGCAAAGATACGTGGTCCCCATTGCAGCTATAACGCTTATCGCTAGTTTTCTTAAATTAGGAAAATTATTATTGCATATGTATTTTTTATAAAACTGAACTTTATCATTGGCTTCAAACATATATTTTAATTCAGAAGATGACTGGATATCTATTAACTCCATTTGCAAATTTGTTGGAGCTGATTCCACAACAATGTCAAATGGACATAGGAAAATATTAAATATATTCTCATATTTCTTTAAATATGAAAATCTCTCCTGAAATTCTTGTAGTAAATTGGTAATTTTTTGTGCATATTTAGAAAAATCTTTTTTGTCACAATTAAATATATGTAATAATGGAAAGTGGACAGAGTTTTTTGATTTTAATTGACTTTCATAAAGTTTCAGTTTTGTTATGAATGCTTTTATATTTCCATAACAGTCTGTGATCAACTTGTTTTCACCTTGAAGCTGCCTATTCAGTTCGTTTAATTTCATAGTGATATCTGTAAGGAAACATAAATTCAAAAGCCACTGCTCATCATATAATTCAGGAACATTTTGGTCATTTTCATTCATAAAAATTCCAATCTCTTCTCTCAAATTCCAAAATCTTTCTAAACAATTCCCACGACTTAACCAGCGAATTTTCGCATAAAAAAGCAAATCACTGTACTCAGATTCTAGTTCTTGAAGGTAATCTTGAAACTGACGATGTTTCAAGGAATTATTTTTTATTGCGTTAACTGTTTTAATAACGACTGACATCACATGGTTCATATCAAATACTTGCGCACATAAATTCTCAAGGTGTAAAAAACAGTGACAAATAAAAAGGCCCGGAGATAATGAAGCTTTTTCCATGGCATTTCTATAATCAAGAATTAATTTTACGGCTCCAATATTTTTACCGATCATTGAGGCTGCACCATCTGTGGTGATTCCAATTAGGTTTGCTAAATTCAGATCATGATCATGTGTGCATTTTACGACAGCTTCTTGTATATTTTTTCCGGTAGTTGTGCCTTTCAAACTCACAACATCCAGAAGTTCTTCAGTTACACTCATTTCACTATTAACACCTCGAATAAAAATAGCAAGTTGTGCAGTGTCTTTAATATCTGTTGTCTCATCCAAAGCCAGTGAGAAATTAACAAACTCTTTAGAAACCATGTCCAGCGTAGAACAAATATCAGTTGAAATGTTATCAATTCTTCGTGATACAGTTTGATGTGATAGACTAATTTGACCAAAAATCTTAACTCTTTCTGGAATAATTTCTTCAACTGCAGCAATAAGGCATTCTTTGATGTATTGACCATCGGAAAAGGGCTTCATTTTTTCCCCAATAATGTGTGATATTTGCATGCTGGCATTAACGATGGCATTAGATTGAATTGTTTGTTTATGAAATATATTTCGTTCTGCATTCAGATTTGTTTTAAGCGTATCTAATTTCACTTTTCGTTCGTCTTTAGTATATTTTTTATAATCATCATGTTTTTGTTCAAAATGTCGTCTCAAATTATATGATTTTAATATTGAGGTAGATTGACGACAAATTAAACATATAGCGTTTTCTTTCACCTGCGTGTAAAAATATAAATTTTCCCATTCAATTTGAAATTGTCTGTTTTCATCTTCAAATTTTCTTTTTTTATTCTTATCAGACATAATGGATAGAAAGTCCTTAATAAAAGACTAAGATTAAAATAAATTAAAAATGAAATTAAAAATAATTTACTCAATGATATTAGTAGGATAATGTGTGGAGCCGGGAACAAAGAACTATTACGTAATCGGTGATGTCACAAAGGAAATTACGTCATACCCCTTACCCCCGAGGAGGGGGATTTTTTTTAAAATTTTTTTAAAATTTTTAAAATTTTTAAAAATTACATAACAAAGACATATTACATAATAAAGACATATTACATAACAAAGACATATTGCATAACAAAGACATGTTGCATAACAAAGGAAAAAATTTGAACAAAGACACATGACTCATCATACTTTTTAAATATATTACGTTCGGTATTTTAAAATTTATTATATTTTAATTATTAAATATATTACGTTGCGGTATTTTAAAATTTAAATTTAAAAACTTATTTTGACGGTTAAGTTGACAAAATAAAATTATTATTGTACACAATGTATATATAGTCTATCAGACAAGATATTCTGTCCCAGTCACAAAGGTACACACAATGTATAAAAATATTATTAGTGTCCACACATGCAACAAGTTATTATTATTATTATTATTATTATTATTATTATTATTATTATTATTATTAGATTTTCAACAGTCTTGCCGCAAAGACTGTTGTTTAATAATTTATAAAAATTTTTATCGAGTTTATTTGTCGACGCGGCTCGTAACGCCGTATTTGTGTTAATATAATTTTTGAAAATTTTATCTTGTTTAAATTTAATTGCTCTATGTGTTTTTGATATTTTAACACCTAATTTAATAAATATTTGTAAAAGCCTCCAATGAAGGACGTAGTTCCTCATGGGGCTGTGTGTAAGTAACAGCTTCTCTATTTTCGAACCCGGTACACATATCTTTTCAGCGGCAACGGGAAGATCGTCCAGTTTGTCGTGAATTGACGTCGGTATTTCTAAATCCACTTCTATGGTATAACATTAATCAAGCAGATCTAAATCTACCGTTGTGCATTCAACAATTATATTATTTAATAAATTATCATCAGTAACCCATTAAAATTCACTGCAAGGTAATGGTTGACTTAAAGCCCAACCGTATAAATTATTTATATCTATGTAAAGCAAAGCGGTATCCGGGTCTGTTTTTACATAATGTTTATTTACAAAAGTTAGTCCGCCACGGATACCGCCCTCGAAAAAGTTATACATCTCCATATCGGTGAGGAGCTCAATTGGAGAGTTTAAAGTTAATAAGGCTGAATTCCAAGACATACCTGGAATCCCTAAGAAATTTAATGGCTCTAGTCGGTTATGAGCAATGGACTTAGCTCTAAATTGCTGGAAAAAATCGGCTAAAAGGAAAACATCAAGTTTTAAATAAACCATCATGTAATCAAAAAGTGAAGTACATGAAGTTTCAAGCCAAATTCTCTGAGCTGTCTCATATTCAGCTGGAGTCACATCTTTCCAAATAGGAGGTAACTGACGAGTGTTATGCAAAACCTCTAATGAAGTTGCGGCATCATAAGGAAAAATTCCCTTTCCAGTTATTATTGTACCCTGAAATTCTGATTCGGTCAAGGATAAAGATGATAAAGTTTTGACAGCATTATTTAAAGACTCGCTGACAAATTGATAAGAGTCTATAAATTTAACAGTTAATGAGTCAATCCTAGCAAAAAGACTAAGGAATTTCTCGCTGGTTAAAGGAATACAACTAATATTCCATGAATGGTATTTTGAAAGGCCAAATTTCAAGATATGATGCAGATCATAACCCTTTAAATTATGAAATACTACAGGAAAGGTATGTCTAATTTGCCTCGACAGATTACAAGTTGTACAAGCGGCACCAAGATATAGACCGGTAAAATGATCATGGTCCCTAACTGGACTAACTAAAGGCTTATTGCACAAATAACATGATGTGCTGTTTTCAAACATTAATTGTTGCTCATCTGTAATTATCATTTTCTTTTGATAATTTTTATAATAATAAGGAGTTACAATATATTTCCCTATCATTTCAATTTCAGTAAGAAATTGATCGACACAATCTAAACCGGTGAACGACTTATAAATTTTTACGCCCGTGAAATTATTAATAAAAAGCATACCGGCAGAAATAGGCAGATGACGTTGAAAGTAGCGAGTGTCTTTAGGTAAGATAGCCTCAAAGTCAGCGTAAATAACAAAGGGAGGAGTAACTGTTTTACTCCAATCAGTAAATTCTAAATATTTATTTTTAGGCAATGTGTACAAGGTAGTACCAAGCTGATTTTTATCGCAAAGACCTTTATGTCTATTAAAAGCGTCATCATTCCTAAAACCGTTTAAACATCTAGGGCACCACTGACTACAAATCCTAACAGGAGTGATTGAACTATTCCTACAATTAAGAAATCTATTTAGGTCTGTGATTCCAAGATAATGATAATTATCATTCTTTTCAATTAATAATAAATTGATAGGTGTGGCTCCTACTATCTTACTCCTATATATTATATCAATAAAGGGATGTTTCATAACTGCATCTTCATCGGAAATGTCAATCAAAGCCTTTTCGTTATAAGTAAGAACATTAATACTATAACCCGGATTTTGTTGTTCAAATTTACTTATATTTGATAGTTTCATCGGCATATCATTAGGATCAAATTTAATTTCAGAAAGATTGTAGGAATTAGGGCGATTTCTATATTGCCTATTTATACTGTCATATTTAATAATTGACAAGAAACTATACAAAAAGCAGAAGTGGTCATTATTAACTACATTAACGAGACAGCTTAAGTTTCTTAAAGATTTAGGGGTTTCAATAAAACTTCTACCACTTAACCGACTTATTTCAGCAAATTTAGTCAGAACAAAGCTTATGTATTCTATTTTATTGATAGTCCAATTACTACCTTTCTCATTAATTTTAATTATTTTTTCATTTAAACGAGCAATACCTTCGTCAATGAATGTATCGCTCCAAACTCGGGCGGAATTCGAGATTACAAAAGATTGTAACTCATCATCTTTTATAAATTCCACCTTTAGACAAAATTGAATTTTACATGATTTTAATTTATTTACATATAAATTTAATTTATTTATTAAAATGTCTGGTACAGAGACCGTTTTTAAATCTAAAGACGAAACGTCCATTTTTAATATAATATGATTATTATTTAAATCACTGGTGACATCTACGACACCATAACCTATTTGATTAATATTATTAATACCATTATTATAATAAATATTACTACTACTACTATTATTATTATTATTATCAATTTCATCATCACTTATGTTGATTATTTCATCATCATCACTTATTGTGATTACATCAATAACTTTAGATTTTTTACTTGGTATTAAATTCATTTTTTCATTATTTTTTCTTTTATTCATATTAATTAGATTATTTATTTGATCATTTAATTTATTTACTTGATCTTTTAGATTATTTATTTCGTTTATATCATTATTATTATTATTGGTGTTGTTAGTATTATTGTTGGTGATATTATTATTATTATTGTTGATATTATTATTATTGTTGTTGATATTATTATTATTGTTGTTGTTGATATTATTATTATTGTTGTTGTTGATATTATTATTATTGTTGTTGATATTATTATTATTGTTGTTGTTGATATTATTATTGTTAACAAACGATTCATATAAGCTATAGAAAAGAGATTTCTTAGAAGGTTTAAATTGTTGGAGATGGAGTCTATGCTTATTATAAAATTCCTTATACGTTATAACTTCAATAACCTCACATTTAGAGCATGGGATGTAGGTGACACCGTTATATTTATGACTATAATATCTTTCCATTATATCATCGCAGTCATTATGATATTGACTATTACAAAAGTTTTGGTCTTTCAAACCTATGAAAATATTTTTATCATAAAATGTTTAAAAAATATTAAGATAATTTTAATAATCATTTTCAAAGTTTAAGATATTTTTCGTAAGATATTATTCAAAATTGTCTTTTAAATAGTATCTTATAAAAAATATTATAAAAAATATTATAAAATATATAATTTAATTCGTTTTCATAAATAAATAATTCATTTTCTAAAATAGATTTTATTTTCATAAATAATTAAAATAAATTATGATTCCAAATAATATACAAAAGTTATTGTAATGTTCTTTTCATAATCTTCTTTTCCTAATCATCATTTTTTCACGAAAAATAAATACATATTTATAAAATTATTCTTTTAAATAGTATCTTATAAAAAATAGATAATTTAATTCGTTTTCATAAATAATTCATTTTCTAAAATAGATTTTATTTTCATAAATAATTAAAATAAATTATGATTCCAAATAATAATATACAAAAGTTATTAATTATAATGTTCATTTCAAAATCATCATATTTAATGAATCTTCATTTCAAAAATCTTCTTTTCATAAGCTTCTTTTCATAAATCTTCATTTCAAAATCATCATGAATAAATAAATCTTCTTTTCAAATATCTTCTTTTCATAAGTTTCTTTATAATCTTCTTTTAATTATTATTATTATTATTATTATTATTATTATTATTATTATTATTATTATTATTATTATTATTATTAATATTATTTAAAAAACTTAAAAACCTCAAAAACTTATAACAATAAATAAATACTTACATTTTCATCCTTTCGAAAGAAATTTTCCAGCATCAGAACCAGCAGAAGTATTTATTACATTTCCATCTAAAAGCATAATAAAAATAATAATGATAATAATAGTAAACTATTACCATTTATTCTATTCATGTCTACAGCTTGTCCGTCGATATTCTTTTTAATTTGTTGATTAGTACCTAATAATCATATTAAAAATAATAAAATACTTTATGGAGGTGGTCGAGGTAGAGGTTTTACTGTAATAAATTTACCATTAATTGCTCCAACGATCTTTCCGTCAACTCTTTGAATATTGTTGTTGTTCATGTTGTTGTTAATTATTGTTAATAGTTTTTTAAAAGTGATGAAAAAATGAAAGTGTAGACTATATAAGAGAGATATTACAGGTTTTATTAACCGACCAATGAAAATAGAGATAGGAAAATAGGATAAGGAAAAAGATACTACATGTTTGTTTATACAAACCATGACGAAATAATGACCTTTACATGTCTTTATTACTCAGTGCTTTGTTACTTTGCACTGTGTATGCACTGAACATGTAATAGTATTACATAATATTTTTAAACATAAAATTTAACAAATAATATTTTAAACATAAAATAATAATATTTAACAAATAATAATAATATTTAACAAATAATTAAAATAGTCAACAAATAAAAATCATACAGTATACATTTATTAACCATCAAATTTTTTATACAACAACCATGCCAAACAGTGTTTACCACATGTTTGAGTTAATGGATTTTGAAATATAGTTTTATTATATACAATAGGTTTCCCAATTGTTTGAAGTTTTGATATCAACAAAGCAGGATAATAGAAACCCATAGGATCGAATACGAATATATTACTAGGTTTCACATATATAGCTATCCAATGTTCTCCACCAAGATGAGACGAATGAGTATTGACAATTATGGCTTGATTATTGCTCAAATAAGGAATTTTATCGAGAGGAAAAACTCCTACAAATTCATTTCCTAATATTTGTTTTCCAATTCGATTAACCTGAACAGAACTACTTTAATAAAATAAACAGTATCAAAAACTTAATCCATGACAACTTTTTGTGTTTCTGTATACATTTATACTAGCACGGTTCTATTTGCAGTAATTTGAACTTCATTTTCAAATACTCCATATATTATAACATGTACCGGTTCTGTAATGGCCTTTGCAAACTTAATATCCAGTCGTAAATTCCCGTTTTGTGGTAGTTGACTCTGATTTAAATCAAAATCGGGAGCTAAAACAAATGTGAAAAATGGGTATTTGCTTTTAAAATCTTCTAGAGTAATTCCACAATTCAAGTTTTTATCTAAGTAACCCAGATTTCTAACAATACTCTGCATATATGTCGCACAGTAATTATCGCTTTCGAAATCTTGAGTATATGTTTCTCTATAATCAGTATTTTTCGACAAAGTCAATGAAGTAACACCAAAATTTTTGAAAATTGAGCTGGAAGCAGTATAAGATCCGTTATAATGTGTTTCACTTTGAAATGTTACCAGAATAAAATTAGGCATTCTTCTGTCACCAAAATATTTGTTCTTTATAGAATGATGAAGCACCTTTAGCAATAGCAAATTGTACAATTTCCTTTGTTTTTAAAGGATAAATTGCATGTTTTGAATTAAGACCCAATTGATGACCAGCTAATACTGACGGGTCTACTCGAACTCTTCTCACCAATAATTTTGCATCAACTAATTGGCATATTGGTGCACCAGTTGCACTAGTAAGAGATAATGCAAAATCGGACCTTTTCAATCTAATGTGTACATTAACTCCTGGTAGCAAATATTTCGGTTGATCCATAAAATCGAGTTGTAATGATGAGAACATAGTGAATGATTTTGAGCCTTTAACCCACTTTTTTCTTTCATCATCTGTTGCTGCATAACCCATAGGTAAGACAGGTATTTTTAGTATCAGAATTGTAATTTAAAATAGTTTCTATCAAAGCCTTGTGAATGAATGTATTATTTCCGCCCTCAATCTTGACATTATTAAATCCCAACACTGCATCTTTAAACAGAGTATGAAACAGGAAATTGTTTGGTAATACATCCGCATTTGCATCCAAAACCTTTCTATCTTTATCTACAACCTTGATCTGAACAGTCAATAAAGTATCGTTCAAATCTAAATATTCAGTTTGCGAACCATTAATATAAAACTCGATATCATTTCTACTATCAGTAATTGAATTCATAGGAAAAACTTCCTCAAAGGCCCCAAATTCGATTACCGCTTGAGACGATGGTCTATCAAATATACATAATTCGGATTTACCACAAATCATTTTGCAAATATAGTTCCATGTCCTTTCATTCGTTTGTTTATACGCGATATTCCATGTCCTTTACGTTTTGGAGCTGGGGCTGGGGATGGAGGCGTATCTTTTTGAAACATACCAGCAACTCCAGGTAGAACCTTCCCTAACTCAGCTAAAGCATTTGTTTTTAGGGATGGTAATATTTTCTGTTCATTCATAATCACATCTTTAGCAGTTTTCATACCAAAACTACCAATACGTTTAAGAATAGGAAGTGCAAATCTCCCTATTGTTTTTAACCAACCTGATCCGTACTGTTTACCAATAAAATATGGTAATTCACCACCAGATTGGCTATCACTATACATACTAATAATATCAGAATTAGCCATCTACTTTACGAAAATGTAGTGTCAAATGAGTTTTTGAGTCTTTTGGGAAGTTTATAAGTTTTCCACTATCGTCACGAATATTTATTTCTATATTGTTTATACATGAGCTTGAAATTGGTAAATACTTTGATTTATATTGACAACTTCATCATGTTCATATTTTCCAATCCACACCGATTTTAATAGAGGAACACTGGAATCACCAACAATTATAGGCTCAATAATATTAGTATATATGAACATTTGTTGATGATGTTCAAGTATTCTTGGTTTACGTATACCAGCTGATTTTTCCCGATATTGCTGCTTCTCTAATCCAAGTGTATTTGTCAAATTTTTATCAAATGTAACTTCGCAAATGTCATCATTCAAACTAAATGTAAATAACAAATCTTTCACAATGTCCAAACTTGTAAATATGTGTGAACAATTGTACTTCAAATATTTAAGTAACACATCAAGTTTATCAATATATAATTCGTCAGCAAAGGTGAATGATTCTTCAACTTCATTATTATACGACACTGATATTTTGATTTCTTCTCTCATTACACTGTTTGCTTCAAATAGATCAAAGCGTAATAAATATTCTGTTTCCATAACTTCATTCTTCAACTTATTGCAACCCATTCGTTTGGCATCTTCAATATATTCGAATGTTATTGTAAATGGTTTAAAATCACAACTGATATTTAATCCATCCTTGTAAAACATAGAGCAATGCTGATCTAATATTTGATTCGGAATATGATATGTTTTATCATAATTACTGATGACAAAGATACCGCTACATGTTTGCAGAACATTCTTTTTGAAATCAATCTTACATTGACTATAAAATGGGAATGTATTGTACACGAATGTAAAATCTTGCAGTACAACTTCCCAGTCACCATTTAAAGAAATCGGATTCTGGAGATTGACCATGAATTTACTGGCTTGATTATCTGGGTGAATAAGCGGGCAACTATTGCTTGGTAAAATAGTATAAAAATTCACTTTACTATATCCTTTTCTGATATCCATGATGGGTTTTGATAACCATGCCATTTGACATAGTATTGTTTATCCTTGCCGACCTTTTTAGTTTTCAATATCTTTTGAATTCTAAATACTTTTGGAGGAGGAATAATTTGTAATTCTTGCTCATAAAATTTTCCTTGTACAATATTGTTATCATAATCACTGATGACATACATTACAGGACTCTGGCTAGTATTTATTTTTGAAATTACAAAGACTTCATCACTCCAATTTGTATCGAAATTTTTAATAAATGGTGATGCACTAATTTTACTAATTCTAACATGGTCACCTACTTTATATTTCGGTTTTGTAATTTTTACAGGTTTTGTAGAATAGATTGTTTTTGAAGTGATATCAATCGGTCTTAATCCATTCAGTCCTCGGTGTGATGAATGATTATAACTGGTTACTATTTTTGGTAAAACCAGTACCCATTTTTTATTACCTTGATGCACGAATAATTTCTTTAATCTATCTCTCAATGTTCTGTTAAATCTTTCAACATGAACAGCTTTGTATTGAGAATGTACCGAGTAATGGTTTATTTTCAATTTATTGAGGATTTGCTTGACTTTACTTTTGTAGAATTCTTTACCTAAAATAATAATAATAATAATAATAATAATAATAATAATAATAATAATAATAATAATAATACCTAAATCCGTTTGCAAGTTATTAGGATGTCCATCTTTAAATAAATCATTAACAGCTTTAGACATTTCATCTGCAGATATTGCCTTGACGGGTATTGCTCAGGCAAACCGACTGAATACATCAATACATGTTAAAATACATTTATACCCATTGTTAATTTTCGAATAAGGTATCATCTCCATCAAATCCATTTGCCATAAATCATTTATTCCATATGTTTTATATACTCTTGTTGGGAATCGTTTCTGCATTGGTTTGTTCAAACTGTACGCAAGCTGGTCTGATAACCACTTCTGGGTTTCCTTTTTCGAATTCGGAACTCTTTTCCTTAATTTTGCCACTCCACCAAAACCGGCTTTGTCTTCGGGGTTCGTCCAAATCTTCTCCATTATAACAAGAAGATTTAATATTAAATTTAATGTCTGGTAATGAATACGTAATTTTTAAAAAAAATTTTAAAAAAAATTTTAAAAAAATAAAAAATACCCCCCATGGGGTGGGGGTATGACGTAATTTCCTTTGTGACGTCATCGATTACACAATAGTTCTTTTTCCCGGATCCACACATTACCCTACTGATATTTGATTCCGTTTTGATATATACACAATATTTCACACAATATTTTTAATAAATACCAAATATTTTTAAGCTAGCACAAGAGTTCGATAATTATAAATAAAATAATAATGAACTTCTTTACTTTACAAAAACTAAACACTTAATGATTAAAGAACACAAAAGACGGTTACAACTTAAGAATGTGTAGAAATTTTTTACTTGTAATCATAGCAACCATTTTATGCATGATAGTCATAGTCACCATGCATAAAATGGTTGCTATGACTATCATGCATAAAATTTTTACACAAGTTGTAACCGTCTTTTGTGTTAAAACTAAAAAAAAATCTTAAAAGTAACCGTTTTTTTGTATAAAAAAAAAATAAATACACATTAAAAAAAATTTTGAACGCACATGTGATATTTTACTACAATAAAAATTTATATTTGATATTTCATTACAATAAATATTTATACAAAACGGGTTGCACAAAATTATTGAATGGGCCGCAGGTTAGACATAGCTGATTTAAACAACATAATTT
>CAUHTR010004826.1:0-33295 GCA_959609185.1 Schmidtea polychroa | reverse complement strand
ATGAATTGTTAAAAGTATAATTGAGAACTTCCATTTTCAAATTGTCAAGTAAGAGGTGGATGTTGCTGCAGATATATTACCCAAAGAAGAACACATATCACTAAGTCGATTAAAATAATTAAACATAACATTCGACGCACTGGTGATGATTTCAATTCACCTGTCGCACCTTCTACGTGAAGATTACTGGCAAGACCATATATGTTTTTTGTTTGATGTATCAAACTTTTTAAAATAGGAGCTCTTTCTGATATACTCGACATATAAAATTTATATAGATTTCGATAAGACCGTTTTTCTATTTGATGGATCAAACTTTGCAATATTGAATTGAATAAACAACTTGCAATCTCTTTATTTTTACTGCAAATCCTTTCAGTGCAATGAATTTTAGTACATATCATTTGCCGAAATTCATCTTTACTGATGCTTTGAGAAATATCATAATTTCCATTAAATACTTCATAAACTTCTTGTCGAATTAAATTAGGATTACTAGAATATACAAATCGTCTGATCCATTCGTTCAACAATTTCAATGACCAGTCATTTAAATAGATTCTATCGACAAATTATTATTCGCCAAACAATCTTCAGCAATGTTGGATTACGGTAAATGTATTCTTCTATCAAATTACAACCATAAAAAACAAAAACAATCAATTAAAAATATCAATTCACCAAGTTTACAACATCACTTAAAACAATCCAAAATGCAACTCAGGATTGACCACGTAATGCGGTGTTATTTTTGATATCTTCATTAACGGTCTGATCTTCTGATAGATAATTCTTGAATTTTTCCCATAGAATATTTCCATCAATACCCTCAACTTCAATTAGCATATATGCAAAAAAATGCTTTAATTGCTTAAGCATAAGTCTTTGAGAAGCTTCTTCCATCATTGCAGGGAATTCTTCATTAGTCTTTACCAGATTGGGCGTGATCGCTGCCTCTTTATTTGTGGAATATTCAATACCATCAGCTGTCCTAAGTCCTGTGAAAGATGTAATACCCCATTGGACTCTAAGTAAAAGCTTCTAATGAAATTTTTCAATATTTTTTGGGAATACAGCAGGTAATCGACTTATTGTTTTTACGGCCTTATTCTCTTTTCTTGCACACCCTAGGTGATGTTTCAACCCACCTATTAGTGTATTGGAAGTTTATCATATTAAGATATTAAAATAATTGGAATTGTTGATTGATATTGGATTAATGATTTTGTAGTAATAAGATTAATAAAAAAAAATAATTTCCGTATCAAGATGCCAAGATTAAATTTGACAGAAGAACAAAAAAAGAAAAGACTCAGAATCCAGCGACAATTATATGAACAGCGAAACGTAGGTCGAAGAAGAGTAGACAATTTAACAGATGAACAAATTGGAGCACAGCGAGCAAAAGATCGATCACGTTAAAGAGTAAGGCAATTTAACCACGGAACAACATCAAGCAAAAGAAAGTCTAAAGACAACACCAAAAACAAACAATCTTGGATCTTTTTTTGAAGTTGAAGATGTTGAATACTTGAACCTAGGAGACCTGACTGTAGAATGTCCGCATTGTGGGGCTCTTTCATTTGAAAGTGAGCGAGGTAGATCCATACATGCCTGTTGTCATAATGGTAAGGTCCAATTAAATCCGTTAAAGCCATACCCGGACGAACTCAAAAGTCTTTTATTTGAATCAACTACTACGGGTAGGAATTATCGTGAGAATTTTCGCGTGTATAATAATATGTACGCTTTTGGATCCTTCCATGCGAATGTGAATGAGATGAAATGCAGTGGTCCCTATTGTTTGAAAGTGCAGGGGTCTGCTTTTATTAAAACATCAACGTCTCTTATTTCCAAGAATCCACATTTTGGACAAATTTACTATTTATGATGGAGATGAAAAAAAGTAAAATTCGGATGGAGGGAACCCTTAGCTTTTTTATATATAGAGAGATTATTATTATTATTATTATTATTATTATTATTATTATTATTATTATTATTATTATTATTATTATTATTATTATTATTATTATTATTATTATTATTATTATTATTATTATTATTATTATTATTATTATTATTATTATTATTATTATTATTATTATTATTATTATTATTATTATTATTATTATTATTGTTATTGTTATTATTATTGTTATTATTTATTCTATTTATTTTAAATTTAAAATTTATTTTGACTTGAATAATATAGACAAAATTATATGAGGAACATTCTATGATTCATTCCTGAAAATCATAATTTTCTTTTCCTTCATAGAAAAATTTCCTTGATAATTATAACATTTCTCCTGTGTAGCTGTCTCACAAATTGTATTCCTCCTATAAGAATGAATCAGTGTCGTATGCCATTATATGTATCGAATGCATTTATGAGCTTGATAGAAATTATACTGTTTGCCTGCCTCTACAGAAAATTCATCTCACAATTCAATTTTAATTCTTGCTATACTTGTAATTTCTCCGTTCCGGTCGTCGATCTGTGATTTTGAATTTGAAGGAAATACTATTTGTTTTATTAATTTTCATATACCCTCCCTCCTCGAATATCTCTTTCTCAAATGGCATCAAGCCAATGGTTATTTTTGTTACTATCTGCAATTACAAGGTTTTCACAAAATTAACTAACTGACCATTTTCTTTTGTCGTTTTCGCTTTCACGTGGCTGCAATGCACTAAAATAAAATTTATCTTATGAACCCCCCTTAACACTGAAAATGTAAGTGTGATTAATTAATTCAAAAGCGACAAACTGACAGTGGATTCAATTGGACGTAGTTGGTAGCAATTTTGTATAAATTACATTTCCTTTAATTTTCTTCTTTTGAATATCAATCAAATTATTGATTAATAGTCTAAAAAATGAAAAAGATTAATGAAAAAGATCAATGGTGATAAAGATAAAAGACTTTACTGATAATTTACATAAATATTTTCATTATACATTTCAAGGTAATGTTCTAATTTAGATATATGGTTGTATTTATGTAGAACGAAATTTCTTGATTTTAGAGTTATTCTGCTTTTTCATGCCAGGGTCATCAATATGGTCTGAATTTCTGATCCATTGAATTCGCCATACATTTTTTCTTCTTTATGAAAATGTTTTCCATAATCCCTTATTCGTGCGTCTGTGGTCTCTATTGGAGTAAAATATTAGTACACGTATGTATATTAGTAATTAGATAAGAATATTAAATAATATGCTCAATGAACTCTATTTTTCTTTCCAATTTTGATTTGTTTTCATCTCCAATTATTTTTATCCTCATTTCTATTTCAGAATAACATCGATCACAAAGTGCTTTTTAGTCAATTGCCAAAAAACAAAATAAATTAAAATACGATTAAGACAGTCATTTCCTAAAGATAATAAATAATTAATTAATTGCCTAATTAATGTTGCAATTTTACATTAACTTATCTAGTGAATAAAGTAAAACATGCCATATTTCATTATTAAATTCCTTATCTTTTATCATAATTTGTTACTTAATTTTTTAATTAATACATCGAGAACCGATTCATTGAGAAAAACTTGACCTAGTCAAAAAACGTGAAATTAGTAATGCCGAAAATGTTAATTAAATATAAAGCAAAAAATGGAAAAGAAATAAAAATAAAGGAGATTGAAAATATTCAATTAGTTTCAAAGAAATTATTATAATTTACAACATTACCACCTTATCGAGCTTATAGAAATAACACATTAAACATGTTTGTAGTGAATAATGTGTATAGTGTAGTAGTTAATATAGTGAAATCCTTTTGAATCATGTTAGGCCGGTAAAGACTTGTATCATAACTACATATATTCTTTCTAGATTCGTCGTCCTTCACCAACCAAATGGACATATGAAAAATACTACCGAATTGCATTAGTTGTAATCTTTTATTTGAAACTTTCACTATTGTGTTACAGCTTAGAACAGGGATGCTCAACTTGTATTGATCTGAGGGCCGGTTATTAATTTTGGGATGTTGTCAAGGGCCGGAACAAACTTAAGGATAGTTTCAATAAAATTTACATTTAAACAAAACGTATCAAAGTCTAAATTCTAAAGTTAAATATTAGACATATAGAGTATAAACTTAAAATTACTATTATTTTAAATTTCAAGATGTTTACATTACTTTTGCATATGAAAATATTTGAATTATTTAGTAAATCTGGTTTTACAGAATACTACCATACATCTAAAAATCTGCTATCAACAAACTGTTGCTGTTAGAAAAGAATTTAATGAGAATTTCGATACATATTCAATTTGTTTGAATGAAAGCACTGACATGACAGACACTGCACAATTAGCTATTTTTGTTTGTGGAGTTGACAGTGATTTCAACATTACAGAAGAATTGCTAAAATTAGCTAGTATGAAGGGGACAACAACTGGAGAAGATATTTTTGATGAAGTTAAAGATGCTTTGCAAGAAAATAATCTTGGTCTTTTAAAACTAACTGGGATTACAACAGATGGAGCTCCTGCAATGGTTGGGAAAAAGAATGGGCTTATTGGTTTGTTCCAGACAGAGCTAAACAAATCCCAAAATAATACAGAACTTATTGCATCACACTGCATTATACATCAGGAAAATTTATGTGCGTAAGCAGTTGAAGATGGACCATGTGATGTCAGTTGTTGTTAAAACTGTCAATTTTATCAGAGCACGTGGATTAAATCACAGGCAATTTAAAGAATTTCTTGCAGACCTTGAGGTAGAATACTGTGATGTCATTTACTACAGTGAGGTTCGCTGGCTCAGCAGAGGAAAGGTTCTGCAGCGATTCTACAATCTTCGTCAAGAAATTTTGGTTTTCATAGAAATGAAGGAAAAGTTTGTTCCGGAGTTATTGGAATTCCAGTTGGATTTTAGATTTAGCTTTTTTGGTTGACATCACAACTCATCTGAATAATCTTAATACAGCATTACAAGGTAAAATTCAACTTGTAAACAATCTTTATGACCATATGAAAGCATTTCAAGCCAAACTCAAACTATGGGAATTTCAGTTTTCGAAAGGTGACAGTGCATTTTCCAATTCTGACTGGATGCAAAAAAACTAATGAAGATTTGGAGAAAATTAAGAAGTATACTGAAGAAATTTCAATTCTGAGAACAGAGTTCAGCACAAGATTTTCAGATTTCACAGCTCATGAACACGATTTCAAATTATTTTCAGATACATTCAATTTTAATGCAGAGGCTGCACCAGACTCAGTTCAAATGGAACTGATTGAACTTCAGTGCAACAGTGACCTGCCAAAAAACATCACGAAATATCTTTGATTCAATTTTACAAATTTTATGTTTCCCCTGCAACATTTCCATCAATTCGATTTCATGCGCTTAAAATGGTATCACTTTTTCCTAGCACCTATATATGCGAACAGTTTTTTTCAAAAATGAAACTCACTAAAAGCAAAAACAGGTGCAGACTGACTGATGACAATCTTTCAAATCAACTTCGTGTGGCAACATTTCAGAACTGTGTCACGACAAAAAGTGTCAAATGTCACACTAGAGTGACGGGTGGTGATTATTCATGTTTTAGAATTTTAGATGTATGGTAGTATTCTGTAAAACCAGATTTACTAAATAATACTAATATTTTCATATGCAAAAGTAAAGTAAACATCTTGAAATTTAAAAGAATAGTAATATTAAGTTTATACTCTATATGTCTAATATTTAACTTTAGAATTTAGACTTTAATGCGTTTTGTTTAAATGAAAATTTTATTGAAACTATCCTTAAGTTTGTTCCGGCCCTTGACAACATCCCAAAATTAATAACCGGCCCTCAGATCAATACAAGTTGAGCATGCCTGATTTACAGGTTCCGACATTGGTTCTTTATTAATATCATCATCTTAAATGACTATAATTATTCAATAATATGTAGTAGGGAAAGCATTTACAATACCAAGAACATTAATTATTCAAATTATTGGAAATTTCGCTTCAATCTTTATATATTATTGTAAAACCTATTAAAGCTTTCATTTTCATTTTATTCTTTCATAGAAAGTTTTTAACTAGGAAATTTCATAGCGTGACCAATTCTGTAGAATACATAAGGACCAATAAGGTTGACATACTTCTCAACTGGAGTCAATGGCATGTTAAAATTTTAAAAATGTAAATGAAAATAATAGCAATTTGATTGCTAAATTATGAAAAGAAATATAAATTCATATATATAATGTTTAAAAACCACAAATATTTAAAATATTAAATCGATATTGATATAATAAATTGATATAATAAATAATTGAATAATAATTATTCCATTTTATATAAATGAGAAAAATAAATGAAAACAGAAAATTTAAGTTTTATAGTATGTATTAGACGAAGATTTTACTTTTTTCATAAGCAGTTTCCAAAAGATATTATTAAAACAAAAACAATTTTCTAATATAATATATGTGGAGAATTTAACTAAATATAATTAATATTCCAAACAATGTAATTATACAATTTCAACATACCACAAACATACGAATATATCATAATATTTTAAATACATCTTACACCTCCCTTTAAAATATATCTTTAGCTTTTAAATTCTTTTAGCCATTCTATATTTCTATGTTATTTTTATCACGTAGCTCCGATCTTTTCTTTTCTCAATTATTTCTCCAGTACCATCGTATCTATTATCATTCTTATTTGAAACATCCTCTTTAATCCATACATTATCACCGACAGCGAATTCTCAATTAGTTCGAGACTCATTGTTATACGATATTTTTCTTTCAAATTTTTTTCTATTTGCATTTTAATTCTTTTTCTTTATTTATTTTTATTTTCAATATATTCTTTAGTGTAAATATAAATAATATTCTGAGCAATGTAATTATACAATTTCAACATACCACAGACATACGAATATATACAATACTTTTATATATACAAGATACTTTTAAATACACCCTACAGTATGTAAGCCCTATTTATCTGAAGTCGATTACTTTGTCTAAAGTGTATATTATAACTACTTAATGTTACGCTCAGTTCTCTTTGCCTAACCTTCTAGTACAAGTAATTGACAAATAATTATACCCTCATAGGGATGGAATTAATCATTTAAGGTCCTAAATTGTCATTATAATATATTGAGCCATCGACAGTAATTGATTTTAATACAAATCACCATATTTATGAGAAGCTTGCTTGTATATAAATTGACAAATCCTATTCTCACCACACTTTAACTTGACTTTTGGATCTTTTCCCACATTTTGAGCCCATATCAAATGAAATATCAATATTTATCCAAACTATAACCAGCCAAATAAAAAGAAAGAAATATAAAATATCATTAAGGTTTATTACTCAACTATTACCATTGATACACAAGAAACCGATGTTACTGATTATATATGGTTCTGTGATTATATTTGGTATACTATTTTGTTGAATACACATTTGATAACCTTTCTGGCATATTTTAATTGTTTGAAAGAAAATAGTTGAATGAGCACCATTAATTCAGGCAATGTTATCTGGACGGTCACATCGTTCACACAAGACTTCATTGAATATTACAAGTTTCCAGATACTGTACCGACAATTTTACGCAATCCGGCAATGCAAGCTTTCCTAGCATTTTGGACTAGTGTAATATATTACCAGGTTTGTTTTATGCGGCCTTTCATTTGCACTTTTATCATTTTACACTTTATTTTTCACATTATTATTATTATTATTATTATTATTATTATTATTATTATTATTATTATTATTATTATTATTATTATTATTATTATTATTATTATTATTATTTATTATAATTACTATTATTTATTATTTATTATTACTATTATTAATTGTTATTATTATTATTCATTATTATTTATGATTATTATTATTTATTATTATTATTATTATTATTATTATTATTATTATTATTATTATTATTATTTATTATTATTATTATTATTATTATTATTATTATTATTATTATTTATTTTCTTGTTTTAGTATATTGACGTTGAATTAATAATTGATTATTTATTGTGCAGATCACTTATTTATAGATTTTTCAATTTTATTTATAATGCTTATGAAGAAATCACATTATCAACAAAATATATTTAAACATTGAAACGGAAATTTAAAATCAAATTAGTCATGGAACATTTAACAACTGTTTTACAGTAGCGGACAAAAATTTAGCAGCACATATTCCAATATAGAAATTTATTCAATAACAGTTAACAATCAATTTAAAAGTTAATAAATACTAAAAAGCAGTTATCAGCACTTAGAATGTAAACCTTTAGCCTTGCTGACAGCAGCAATTCTTGCTGGCATAGAATTCATTAGGTTTTAGTAATAAGCAGGAGTGATTTATGTGATCTCCTGTATATTCTGTTTCAAATCAAGCACAGAGGATGGCTTTTTAGCTGAAACTTTTTTCAAAGCAATTATAATCTGCTGTGTATGACAGGAGATGATATGACAGTATATCAACATACAAAGTGGAGTTAATTGTTGTACCTGTAAGCATGAACCAAATCTCACCTAATCTAGTACTGCTAATGGCAGACCAAATCATCACGGGCGCTGGATATTTGACAGTATTAATATAAATCAAGAATAATAATGTATATTAGGGGCTCAAGAACATATTAATGATTGCAATGGGACTGATGTACACTGACCTCGTCAACAAACATCATTTTATGACAGTTAACAGATGTCCATTCTTTGTATCAATGATAGAAAGCCAGTTGATCTTCAATGTTCTTTTTAGAAAGACATGTTTTTGTTGCTGAATTTGTGATTAAGATGTATTTTAATAGTACCATTGCTAGGATTGCAATTACCAGGTAATTCACCAAGAATATGACGAGCTTATATCAATGGATTGATTTTTGGTGACACACTTGCGAATTATAGCATCATCACGTTCAGCAGTAACAGGAGGCCTTCTATAGCGATGTTTTGATGAATAGCTACCCAGATAATTAAATCTGGAAACTGTACGATGACCAGTTGATGTGTGTGCTCCTAATCTCGATGCTATTTTTCCTTCTGTAAGATCAATATTTGATACCTTAAGTTTGTGAAAGTTCTTGTTTTCGGCCCATGAGCAGCAACAGAAAAATATAAACAATAAGAACAACCAATAGAAATTAGGCTTAAATAGGGCTGCAATTAGTATTTTCAATTTCTATATTTAGATTATAGTGCATCACAATCATTTGATAAATATTTACTAAGAGTATTGTAATAAGTCATTTATTTTCATCAAAAATACGTAGTGCTACATAACTTTTTATCCGCCAATATATATATATATATATATATATATATATATATGTGTGTGTGTGTATGTGTGTGTGAATAAATAGTAAATCTACTAAGTCGATAAATGGTGTAAAAGTTATTCGCAATTGGATATACTTGGTAAGACTAAAAGTTCTTAAACTCGCATAGAAATAATAATGTTAGTGTATCAAAATTCTTATCAACAAGACAAATATTTAGGATTTATTTCTCAACATAATTTGTATTAGTACTGATGCACTTTCTCTAACAGTCAGCTATTGATTTGAAAATCATTTCGAAGAATTCTTTTCCCTTCTCCAAAAACGGTTTTTCTCCACATTTTCCTTCAACTTATGCTCGATTCTACTTCTCAAATATGTATTCAAGTGAGCAAACAACCAAAAAGCACTATGTACAAGATTTTGGTTTTATAGCGAATTGTCTAACTGCACAAATCCACATTTTGCTAATGGTTATTGTATTCGATTAGGCATGTGGATTGGAAAGTTGCCATTGAACAAATAAAGGCGCTGGTTTCGTGGCTCGTGTTGTATGGCCCTGATTTCATTGATTGGGGTGGTGTAGTACTCAACATCATACATTTCCAACATGCAGTTTAGTGACTTCTCCCTAAGTAATACCCAATTGTTAGATTCTCGTATATAGTGAGATATGTTGAGGCTTAAAGATGTGTCATCCTCTGTCACTATATGTGCCATTAAATACAACGGAATGAAGCTATTACACAATTTCCCGATTCCCAATTGATCCAACATAATCTGTATTGTTCTCTTTAAAACATTAATTTTCGAAAACATTTCATTTGAATGATTTTCCCATTCTTAAACACAATTTTCTTCAATTTTGCATCTTTTCTCCATCAATATCTACATGAGTTCCACTTCTTTGACTTCCAACAGAATTTCTGTCTAACAAAAACTCCCGAATCCAGTTATATATTGTTGCTCTTGAAAGAACCTCATTTTTGTGTGCTTCTTCAATCTGTTGACTAATGTTTTTTCTTTTCAACTTTCTTTAAAATTAAAGACTGAATTACGATTCTTAAGTCAACTGGATCAATTTTTTTTTAAATAGACGAATGAATGAAATTAAATATTAATAACCTCTGTGTTTTATTTCAAATATAAATATGGAAATACTAAAGGATAGCCATAAAATTGATGGGCATAGATGTAAGTGTAAATCAACACCAATCCACTACAGGTCAGTAAGACATTTTTCGTTGTTCAGCGATAGGAAATAAAGTTAGCTCATAAATATTCACGTTTGGGCAGAGGATTACATGCAAAATCAAGTAACCGTAGAGCTTAATATTGAAAAAAATACTGTATGTGATAAATACAAGGATTTAAAAGAGGTTTGTATGCATGAAATTCTAATATATAAAGATATGATATTAGGGATGGTTATGACGAAAATCGCGTACCAATCGATGTAGAAATCAACAAGAGTGGATTTGTTAAAAGAAAATTCAACGTAGGAAGGTTGGTAAACACGGATACTAGGTGGTATAGAGAGATCAACAGAAACGTTGATGAGGGAAATATGAAGATATATGTTACCCGGGACAAGGATAACCACAGATGGTTGGTCTGCATATAATGAATTGAGTAGAATTGATCAATATACCTACGATGTCGTGATACACGTATATACTTTTGTGCCTCCAGAGGACCCAAGTATACGCACTCCAAACATTCAGTATTTGTGGAATTGTGATAAACAAATATTAAAACGCCAGAATGGTACGACTGCAGAATTTTTTGAAGGATATTTGTTTGAATTTATGTCCAGAGGGAAATATGGAAAAGCACACGTTTTAATAACATCATGCTTGCTATTGAAAAGTTTTTAGAAATCAATTGTTAACTTTACCCTTTGAATTGTTATGGCTATTCAATTACTTCTTAAAATTTTTTTTCTAATTTTTCAATTTATTATTTTACAATGCCCTGTTTTAGTTATAATCCACTATTTTTATACGAGGAAATTACCAAAATTGTAATGCAATTTGTTTATTCGAATAGATATATCAATGAAGAAGTTTCAATATAATTTTCTGATTTCTATGAAGTTCGACGTCGAGAAAATTGAAGCTGAGTTTCAAAAGATCCTGTATATTCCCCCATATTTTTTTGTGTAATATTTCCCAGAAATCTTATTCCTCATATTCTCTAAGAAATGCGCTTGAAATTGGAATTTTGGGTATTTATATCGTATAAGCAATGCCATTTACAAGTTCCAAAGGAATTGATCATTCGTTAATCATGTTTCTTTATCTTTGATTTGTTTCCTTTTATCATTTCCTCAATCTTTATTCAGGTTTTTTTAGATCAATTTAAGGACAAGTTTTACAATATATTTCTGCACTATCATCATCTCGTAAGAGATCAAAAACTATCAATACTATGAAATAATTAAACAAATGAGATAATTAAGAAAAGTCAAATGACGCAGAAATATTGTATAAATATCACCGTTTCACAATTAGCGCCAATAAAACAACGTGTCACCTGAATTATTGACAGCAGATTAACATTTTGTCAGATGACATTAATTTGAAACTTTTTATGATGTGTTTTTTTACTTGCTTCTAAGTTTTCATTTCAGTTTTTGTGCTGATTATGAGAAATTGAATTTGAGTAAACAATCTTGCATTGATAGTCATTCGAAAAATATGTACAGTTTTGCGGAAATTAATATCTCAAGTAACAATTTTGAGTACCAAATCCATGCGCGTACGCAGGGGGGAGTTACTGGGGGTTTAACTCCCCCCATGATTCCAACAACAATATAAAAAACTATAATTAATATATATATAAATAACCCCCCCCCATGGATTCATCCTGCGTACGCGCCTGACCAAATCAAAGTCACTTTAACCATTTCAACTCTTGAATTTTTTGTACGGCATACCTATAACTCCAGCATATGTTTTTGCAATTTCAAGCAGAAATGGTCGGTTTAAGACAAATTTAAAAATAAAAAACGGTATCATGCAAAAGTGCATTCAAATCACTAGATGTATTTGTAAATTAATTTATTTAAACAAAAATATAAACAATCGATGACTATTTATAAGTTTTACAGCTTATAAATAATTGTGACATAGTCGCAAACGGAGTGCAAAAAGTTAAAACATTTTGATAACGTCTAAATTTCAAATTTGATAAGGGGTTACAATTGGTGGCAAATTGGTGTACACGCTAACCATCACTATAGAATTTCAGTGGTGTTTTTGTAGTTTTAATAGCTTTTACTTTACTATCAGGTTATTGCAATAGAATCGTAATATTGTTGTTTTATTGTAACTTCTGTTAATCTGATAGTAGCGAGTTTTGATGTACTAAGTGTTTGTGGAATTGAGTTTTGGACAATTGTTGCAAGATTCCGATTTGAATAATAAAGCATATATGTGTCGGTTGTGATTGCAATTGAGTTGAACGTGGGTCGGTTCATCTTATTTCATAGGTTATGATCTGATATTAGAGTATTGTTGTAACCGGGTCATAAAATAATGGATTTCCAAAGGTATTGACAGGATATTTGACGTATTTGATCGCTAAGGCCAACGCATTCATTTGGATGGGACACTGGAACAAAATGCGCTTTATAAGCAGTAGTTGTAAGGAGTCATGTAATGAAATAGTGTATCCATGTATCATAGGTGGCGCAACATTAATCAAGTTCTACATTGAAATTCCTTATGTATTTGAAAGATGTTAACTAGAAAAAGACATAGTTGTCGGTATGGTAATTCGTTGTTGATTAGTTAATGGAAACTCTTGAATAATGAGACTGCTACTTTGCAAATCATATAAGTCCTATTTACTTTTCGATTCTTGATTTATTTTATTCATTTCAGTAAGTATGTAACTATCAACATGTAACTATTTGGAATTACAGAACAAAAATGATTTTTTTGTCTGTGGGGAAATAGATTAAGTAAAATATGAATTAATCTTAACTATAGCACAAAAATCTATTTAATTGTCTCGTGCAGCAAAAACTCTATAACGATAAATTCTGTCATAATGAGATTAATTGTCTATATATGGCATTTCTAGGTCAATCCAATTATTTTCCACCATGACCATATGGACCATTGAAATATCCAATCCACAAGAGGTCTTATCATTTGTTTTAAACCGTATATAGCAATTTTTTTTAATATACTAGGAGTCAATGACCTTTTTATCATTATGACTGGAAGAGTTTATCAGTAAAATATATTGAAAGAAACACAAACCAAAAATGTTTTTGGGTCAACTGTAAAAATAAATAATTTATTCCGTGACACATAAGGAAATATTAAATCAATTTTCAGAAAACACAGAATCGCCGTGTAAAGTTAATATTATATATATAAATTTGCATTTGTGTGGATATTCATTATCAATAATAAATAATAGTATGCCCTCTAGTGCACTTTTTGTTACCACCTACTACTTAGTAATTAACAGTAACAAATAAATATTTCGTTCTACAAATCACAAATAAAATGTATTTAAATAATAAATAATTAATTAAAATTAATAAAAATAATAATTAATATTAATAAAAATAAATAAAATTAACTAGTAATTATACTTCATTTAAAATCCCACTTTATTTAGTAATCTGTATGTAATAAAATATTTATTAGTTACTGTTAATTAGTAAGTAGTAAATGAGACACTAAAAAATGCATCAACACACTAGTAAATTTGCAACATATCAGAATTTCACGTTTAGATCGCCTAAAATAAATAAGAACTATTTATTTCATAGTGTTGCTTGTGAGTTATAAAGATGTTCAATGGATTTTAAATTTTACTTTAGATTTGATAAATTATTTTTATAATAATATATTCAGTCAAAGAAATTTTATTTTATTTTATTCAAAATAAATAAAAAAAATCATGCAATTAAGGGTTAATATCGATATTAATATTATGTCTTATCTTGGCGACAGAGCCATTGTTGGTTTATTATATTCATTTCCGATTTTATAAGGTGGAAGAAGGGAACTATTGTGTAATGTGAAATATCTTATAGGATGAAGCCTTTCAAATTTTTAAGCATTTCCAGAAAGTAATAACTTTCAGAAAACGAGAAAAAATTTTTTTCATTCTGTCCCAAAAGCATAATCCCTAAGGAAAATCTTTTCTACATGAATTACATAAGTGTCGGTGATATTAAGCATTTCTGTTTATAATTTCTAATCGGGTTGGCTTTGCTGTTTTTGTGTTGTAGTGTTGCGAAATGATCTTATTAATAATTAATAATTATTTTTTATTTTAATATATTATTGAAATTTCTTGTACAATTGACTGACGAATCATGTTGGAATAATTTTTGACAATGTTTGACAAATATTAATTATAATTTATAAATAATGACATTGAGGGTTTCACAGATGGAGTTGTGCCACTTGAAATTTATCTGCATTCCTTGTGAGAAAAGGGTACGATCCATTATGAACAATATATACAAAACAAACTTGCACTTTTCAACATTTTTTACAAAAATAATTTAACATTAAAACTACCAAAAAAACTACTCATTTTGATTAGTGTTGTTATAAGTATCGAAAGTAAAAAACCTTTTCTATAATTAAGCAAATACAAAATAAAATTCATTATAATAAACACACACACACACATAAAAAAAAATAAAAATTTGATGAATTTATGATAAAAAGTAAAACCAATGATTTTGACTTGTCTAGTGTTAATTTGCCTTTATTAGCTTTGCCCTGAAATTTGAAAAATTTGATTGGTTTGGTTTCCTTGCAAGCTTTCCAATCAAGATAGAACACAACGGGTAGTCATCGTATCTATTCTTATTAAGTACAACACTTAAGAATTAATTTAAGAACGGATTGTGACTGAAAATAAAAAGTGGGTCTTCTATGTCAATGTTCAAAAGAAAAAGAATTAGTTGATCAGTAATGAATTGTTTTCCCAACCTAGAAATCTAGATTATATTTAATAAAGGTAATGCTGCGTATTTTAATATGAAAAATATGGTGCACTTGAAACTCTTCAAACCAAAAATATTTTTAGTCAATTTCATAATCTTAAAAGTTTTCGTTATTTTTATCAGTTACTTTTTAAAAGCCTTTTCTCCCCTGCAAGTTGTATTCTTACTTCTTGTACCCATAGATCTCTTGAAAACCTTTAAACATTAGTAAAACGAAAACAATCCATAAAGAAGAATATATATCATGAAGAATCTCAATTTAAAACACGCAGGGAAAATGAAAATTTGTTTATTTTGTCGCCTAAAGGAAATGGCTTTCCCTAGTAAATCTGGGAACATTTATTCAATTGGTGAGTGGAATTTTAATCTGCATTGTTTGGTGAATATAAAAAATGTAAAACTCTAACAGATAATTGAACTAATGAGTTGCAATGACTATATAAGCACTTTTGAACAGTTAGAAAGCACAACATGAGAACATGGTAGAAACCCACGCCATTCGTGTGCCATGCTTTGATAATTGCAAGCGTAAATGTTGCTCGAAAATTGATGAGGCTCAGCGCATAAAGCTGAATGCAGATTTTTGGAGCTTAACCTGGTTTGAAAGACGTTTATTTATTTGTTCTGGCGTCAAGCGCCATTCTGTTGATCGCAAAACGACACCAGGTGAATCAAAACGTTCTAATACGTTTCATTACTTCATGCGTAATGATAAGGGTGAAGAGGTTTCAGTTTGCAAACTGTTCTATCCTACCACTCTGGGTTTTGCTGGGAACAATGACTCGGTTGTGCAGAAAGCATTGCATTCACTCAGTCCAGGCTCTGCTGTCCCGAAGCGAGATGGCCGAGGTTCTGGCCTTCATAAGAAATTTGACCGCATTGCAATACGTGCCCATGTTGAATCCTTTGGTCCATGTGTTTCACATTATCGTCGTGAGCATGCACCTAACAAACGATACTTGCCCTCTGACATAACTGTTGGTTGTATGCACCGGGATTTCCTGCAGAAAAATCCTGGCATACATTGTTCATACGAGGTTTATCGCAGTGAAGTTAAAAGTATGGATATTTCGTTTGCCAAATTAGGCCATGAAGAGTGTGAAGTTTGTGAAAGTTTCAACATTCATTCTAATAACCACACCAAAGATAATTTGGATTTAAGTTGTGAAATGTGTACAAAGTGGAAAACTCACATCAAGAGGGCTGATGACAGTAGGCAGGCATATAGAGCTGACCGTACTACACCAACGACTGATGACTCAAAACATGTATTTTTTTCGGCTGACTTACAAAAGGTCATTATGCTGCCACGCATGGAATCATTTAAAACTGTACTTTTCACTCGGCGTATAATTGCGTTCAATGAAAGTTTTGTTCCACTCGGTGACAAACCAGTTGCTAAGTCAGTTGCTGTGTTGTGGCACGAGGCTGTCGCAGGCCGTAAAAAGGAAGATCTAGTAAGTGCCTTTCATGCATTCTTTTTGACGCAGCGAGATGCTGAAGAAATTACATTGTGGTTGGACAACTGTGCCAGCCAGAACAAAAACTGGACTTTATTCTCTTACCTTGTCTATCTTGTTAACAGTGCGGAAATTTCTGCTCACAGAATTGAGCTAAAATTTTTTGAACCAGGCCACACGTTTATGAGCGCCGATAACTTTCATCACCAGGTTGAGCAGAGCATAAAAAAGGCTGGAAAAGTGATTGATCTTAACGACTTTGTCTGTTGCGTTCAGGACGCAAATAGTAAAACTTCTGTGAAGGAAATGCAAATTTCTAATTTCTTTGACTGGCCAGATGCATCATCTACTTATTAAATTAACCGTACCACTCCGAGACCTTACCTGAGTGATATGGTAATGGTGACTGCAACTCGCGGCAGCAGGAGTCTTGCCTATAAAACGGCATTTAATGATGAGGATAAACAGCTGAATTTCTTGACAGCTGCATGCTTGAAAGGTGGTGTTACCAAGCCTCCATGTAGATCGCAAGCCAGGGGTGTCCATCAGGCTAAAAAGGATGAGATACTCAACAAACTTGGTGGTTTGATGGTCAACACTCGACTGAAGTTTTGGCAGGATTTACCTGTCGCAAATGTTCCCGACTTGGTAGTTGCTGAATGACATTGTTTCCTGCATGCATTTTTCTGTGTTATATTATTATAGTTTGCTTTTGTCAGTGGATTTCATTTTTGTGGTAACTGCATGCAGTTCTGTTATTGTTTATTGTCAGCTGGTTTATTTTACCCTTGTCGTTAGCTATAAATCACTTTTAGCATTTCAACATTGTCAGTTGACGCTGTTTATTGTCAACTATTCTATTTGGGTGTTGATGCCAGTTATCGCCTTTTTAATACTTGAACGTTGTCTGTTATCGCTAGGCAAGAATGCTGTGCAGACTGTGAACCACGTTTTTCGTTTTGTTTTGTGCTGTACATTGATGCATTTTAACTTCATGTAACGAAAGGTCAAAAAAGAGAGATTTACTAATGCAAATTGTATACAAGCTATTCACATTATCCACTGAAAATTTAATCCATATAATCCCTAGTCCTAATAAATGTGCAATTTTCACCCTTTAATTGTCTTTTTGTAATTTAACAAACAATATTTAGAAAAATACATAAATTCTCATTTGATATTTTCCCATCCAAAATCGAGAAATTGAAAAGACAGGAAAAACAAACATGGAATTTTTTTATTTGTTTCATTGGGGAAATGTTTTAATCAAACTGGGTTTGTAATTTGTACATTTCTTCACAATTTCTCGGCTGGCATAAATTTTCTCGTATTGTTTTTGTGGACAAATCAATAACTGGTCTATTCTATTATTCAACTACTCAATTTCCCATTGAAATATTCAATGTGCTTTTCGATTTTATTATTGATTTTGATTTTTCACTGGGAAAATATCCCCCCCCCCCAAAACTTTTTTTTATTTATTATTACCATATAAAGTGATAAATACTTGATTCCACAAATATCCTTCAGGAGTAACGAGTTGCTATTAAAAATCGATCTTGATCTTAAAATTTTAATATGGATATGATGAACGTAAAATTTTCACATAAAAATGAACACATAAAAGATCGGAAGTTGATAATATGAAGTAAAAAAATGGAATTTGTTCAAGGCGCATAAATGTATATATGCCACTCTAGCTGTTTAAATAAACTGTCAACTTTGTTCTTTATTTCAAATGTATTGTCTTCAGTGGCAGCATAGCATCATTTACTTTAACAATTGATCATAAAAAAGAAAGATTTTGCTGCTTTCTGTTTCAATTTTCTCTCGATGAAGTTGCTTGACACAAGGTGGAACAATCCCTATATCGTTACGGTTTTCAAACGGCGGTACGCAGGAAAAAAACAAAACCATTGCTTTTACCAATTTATTATTAAGACTATGAATTAATTTGATTTCAAAATGTAAGAAACTCTGTCAGTGTTAGAGCTACCAAGCAGCTTGTTTTCCAACCACTTTCTATTTTAAAATTTTGAGACATCACAAATTTGTGATGTATTATTTTTTCAACAACGGATGTTATTATTATTATTATTATGTACTTTGAATATTACTTATAGAATTTAAAGACCTAATTAACAACGCCTCGCACGTTACTCTTTCACAGTAATTACTCAAACTCTTCGACAAAATCTTAAAATCAGAAATACTTATTTTTTGTACTGGTAAACTTCCTAAAATAATCACTAATGTGTCTATTTCGTGCATGGTCTTTATCATCTACTTTTATCAATTAAGTGAAAGCATTGATTCTCTGGATTAGTCGTTTTTAAAAATGGATATTCTAAATCTTTTCTTGAGCGCATGACAAAAAAGGCGGTTGACGAATGGATGTTGAAGTTAATGTGTTATCAAGTTCGGAAGGTGAAAAAATCAGATCTAATCACACTGATCAAAAATATGTGTTAGTATTACCTTATTCTGAAGGTTACAGAGAATTCAAGCATAAGATCCTTAAACATGTAGATAAGAATATATTTAGGATTGTTTCGACATTCTTATAAGATTAGCAGCATGTTCACTAATAAGCTTCCAACTCCAGTTGGTCTGTGTTCAGAACTGGCGTATCAATTTTCATGTAATGGGTGTAGTGCCACATACATACTCGAGTTCTTGAGCATTGCCGACGGAATGGATTGACCCACATTAGTGATTATTTTAGGAAGTGTACCAGTACAAAAAATAAGTATTTCTAATTTTAAGATAGTCGGAGAGTTTGAGTAATTACTGGGAATGAGTAACGTGCGAGGCTTTGATAATTAGATCATTAAATCCTATAATTAATATTCAAAGTATCCAGTCTACAGGGATTTTGAATGTATTTAAATGATTTAACTTGTATATTTAATATTTGAGATGATGTTTTTTGTAAAAATCTTTGTATGAAAATCAATTTTTAATTTAATTTTTAAATTTAAATTTATTTTTTATATTAATTTTAAAAAAGAATTTTTGTATGAGAACGTTAACAATTTTGTGCGTTTTTAAAATTAAAATAAGTTCTATATAATTAAAAATATATTTTTCAAAATTTTATTAAAATATCTTGATACAATTTGATTACGATCATTAGTTGTCAATTTGTTTGAATATTCTTATTTTCATTTCGTAGTGATTAATACGATTCCTAGCCCGAAGAATACTGTTAAACGATCGCAATATATAGCAATGCTATATTTTAACATTCTTAATTTGGGATTTTCTATTATTTAACCCATATATACCTACTGTCCATTTAAAAAGACAGTAGGTAATCTGTTACAAATTAAAATATTTTATCATATTAGAACATTATTTTTGATACAATTTTTGATTATGGCGACGCAAGATGGTATGGCAATAACAATGCATTTTTTTATTAGTTGCCATTGGACTTTTGTACCGATAGCACGTTTGTAAAAATATTATCAAATATAAGAAAAAAAGTTTCAGGAATAACTGGGTTAATAATAAATTAATTATTATAATTGTAAAACCAGCAATGAAGATTTGTTAAGCTTCTTTAGATTAGGATATAATTCAAGTATTATCTCAAAACAAGCTTTATTTATAGGCAAATGTTGCAAAAGACCTTATTGACTGGGCTCCGCCCAGACCCTTCATCAGACTACAATTTTTATAGCCTAATTACAAGGTGTCTTCACGTTGTATTTAATCTAATATTTAGTGACGATACGCCAACGTTTGACTTTTCTACCTGGATGGTACAATAAAAATGAAGTTTGAAAACCGTGGCTCTATCGACCTCTTCCAGTTAAAACATTTATTGTCTGTTCATCATATACAAGGACAACAGACTGATTTTGCTGATTTTTTTAATGTTATTTTCTTACTTCTTTTCAAAAACTATTCTCATGTGCTTTTATTAATTAAATAACATTTGATTCCAAGAAATCATCAAAACCAAATTGATTACTTTGTAAAAAGAGAATGTGGCTTTATTTCAGAACTTTATTATAGTGATGGATAGATGTAACTGCTACAGCAATAGCGCAAGCAAATTCACTACCAATATTGTAATGTTTGTATTGAATCGCAAAATGACAATTTAAAATATTTAAATATATAAATTTGTGTTTATATGCAGGTATATTATATATGATTTTAGCCTCCTTGCTTTATGAGGTTGTTGGCGCCCTATAAATATTTAGGTACAATTGAATTATGGTTACACAACACGTGTTTTCTAAAATATTTATTTTTACATACTTTATATTAATTTTGTTGGTGTTGAGTGAATGTGAGGGCGAATTTACCCAATTCCCGTCATCCAATCAAGCTGACTCACTAACACATTTACAGCGCTAAAACTTTAAATTTTAACACCTTTTTGAATTTTGAATAAATTAATGAATTTGAAAATGATGTGAAACTGTTAAATTTACTAAAAACTGCGTTTTTTATGGATGGATTTTTTATAATTTGTAATAAAATGGCTTGCATTTTATGATCAATTTCCCAGGATTTCTATTGGCTGAAATTTTAATATTTAAATTTAATATTGATTTATGAATTTGAATATTTTAATTTTAATTTGAAATATAAGCACAGCATCGAAATTGAAGTCTCGAAAAGTTTGTTTGAAAATATTGTGTTACTAAATATATATTTTTATACTTGGATTTATTAATCAATACCAAGTGAATAACAAAATTGAATGCAATTATATTGCAGCTAACAACTGCTACCTTTAAAAAGCAATTAAGCAGTAATTTATAATTAATTAATTGATAAAAATTTTTCGTTGAATTGTCGTTTCATTGGTACTTTATTATTTAGGCATTAATTCCTTTACCTCTTTACGTGACATTTGAGTTTGTTAAAATGCACCAAGTCTTTCATATTCGTAAAGATTTAGAAATGTATGATAATGAAGCAGAAAAGGGTTTGGAAGTCAGAGCGTTTAATATTCCAGAGGATTTGGGTCAAATTCAATACGTGTTTTGTGACAAAACCGGAACGCTCACTGAAAATCGAATGGAATTCCAACGGGCTTTCATTGATGGCGATGATTACGCAGTCAACGACGGTAACAACTGCTTTATTAAATCTCTATCTACAAACCCTGACCCTGGTTTTAGGTTGTAATAATAAGTTATAGGAATGGAATTCTACACTCGTTTCTCATATACTTTCATAATTCTTTCTTTGTCTACAGTTGCTCTACTTCCTTTTTACATATAAATATGACAATAAGTTCCCTTTTTCAGTCATGTTAGTAGTAGGATTGGAATGCATTGCCTCACTGTGAGATTTACAAATTTTGATGTCCCCACCTTTAATTTTTTGCTTTAATGAATTGAATATTTAAATTTAAAGGCGTGCCGTTATTGCTGAGATAAATTACAACATATATTGTCATACAAATTTCTATTACATGCTCATGTATATCACACATGTCAGTGATCAACTAATCGACCAATCAGATCATTAGGCACTGTGCTAATAAATTGATTTGATTTGCACAAATTTCATTACTATTAGTGCAATAAATGATCACATGGCTTTATTGAACTATTTCAACTATTATTCAATTAGACTAATTCAGTTCCTTTGTACTCTCTTTCTATTTCTCTCTTTCTCTCTCTACCTGATTTGTTAAATTTGATTATTTCAAGTCGTATGACATTCTTGAAATAATTGCTGATTATTTAATAGTAATTGGTTTCTCATTGAAATTTTTCACATTTTTTCTTAGGAAATATTTTAATTTTTAACATTTGTAGTTAACAATCAGTTGAATCTACTCGTTTGTAATAGGTATTATGTAAATTGGGATCTGGGGGCTTTTTATTTTAGATGGAGGAGATGAGCTCTCATAAGAGAGGAAGCGATTGGGAATAACTGTCTACCTTTTATATGATTAAGAGAATCGATGTTAAAGATAATTTTTTCTTTTAAGAAGAGTGTAGGAGGAGGGGGGAAGTATCTTATCATTGGGGAATTAATATTATTCCTCACCTGGTTGAAAAGGAAATACGTCAGGAAATAATTTTGAAATAGTTAATTCAACCAGTTAACTCGTTAAGCGCTTTTTCTTGTTATAAATATGTTTTTCCAGCTTCTAGTTTTTATAATATCAGCCTTATAAATAATAAAATTAAATAAAAATAGAGATAAGTTCTTAAATTAGTCAACTTTCGAGTATTGTAGAAATTTTGCTGCAGTAAGAGACAAGATATGAAATTTATTATTAATATTAATATTATTATTAATTTATTATTATTATTTATTATTAATATTATTATTTTTAATATTATTTATTATTAATATTATTATTTTTAATATTATTTATTATTATTAATATTATTAATTTATTATTATTAATATTATTTATTATTATTATTTTTATTATTATTATTATATGATTAATTAACACATAATTGACCGTTTCATTAACGCGTGTAATTGTCTTGTATCAATTTATTATTGCAATAAAAATGTACAGCAGATCTGTATTTGACAAAAATTCCAATTCTAGATGAAACAGATGGCCAATCTGATAATGTGACAATGAGGTCAGAATTCGGAGATTCTGATGATAGGAAAATGGTAAATAATTTAATTTTGTTTTGAATAATCTTCAAGTAAAACTTCATCTTGTCACATGTGAATGATTATCACTCGGTGTATCGTTACAGTTATCAATTTCATGGTGGTCATAAGTCACTCTCCTATTATAAGTGTGCTATAACGAATATAATGACTGCAAAATACGTGAAGTTTTACCGAGCAAACAAATGTATGTATTTCAAGTAACAAGTGAAACATATATCATATCTCAGCTTTTGGACAATAAAAAAGAAAGAAACCAATAGTTTTTGCGTTGACTTGTATGTATTGGATTTTGGTGATTTGGTGACTCACTGTCTCGGCGCAACTTATGACACATACATGTTTAATATTCATACGTTATACACATTTATTATTATGCAATTAAAATTTTATGAATTTCGTAATATTGTGTCCCAAATTTCATAGTAAAAATAGTGGACTTCGCTAGTTTTTCAAGACTTTTTCCGAAACCCTTCTGCTTCAAGTCGACTGTCATGCGGCTGATTTTCGTCAGTTGCCAATTCTTCCAGTGATAAATATTCTGATTGTTTGATTTATTAAGAGACCTAACAGCATCATGTCGGGCTGACCATCTTGTGTCAGACAAGGCTTTGTTAACAAGTAACCCTTTTAGGTGTTTTTGATGTACCTGCCAACGATGAGTAGATGCAACAAGCCAGGTATAAAGATTTTGCAAAAGGCAAAAAAATCTGGCTGCAGCAGGACAACCTTCTGCTGCACTTTTCCCAACCAAATTAAGGGAATGAGCCGTGCACGGCACATAATGAGCAACACTGCACTTCTCACGAAGGATAGCCTGGACTCCGTTATACTTCCCACTCATATTTGCAGCATTGTCGTATGACTGTCCACGGCAATCTTGAATTTGAATGCCATTTTCTTCAAAAAAATTAAGAATAATTCGGGAAATTTCTGATCCAGTGTGGGAATACATTGGTATGAACTTGATGAATCGTTCAACAGGGCCAGATTGTGCAATCACTGTTAACTGGTCCACATGCATAACATCTGACGTGGAGTCTACAGATATCAAGAAGTACTTTGCAGATTTTATTTCAGCAACAATAACAGACAATACCTTTTGACCCATCACTTCAATCAACTCTTCACAGATAGTTGAGGAAATATAAGACGTGTGTCAACGTCCTTCATTTTCATGTTGGCAGATATGTTCAGCAAGAAATGTGTCAAACTGACACAGTAGTTCCAGCATTCCAAGGTAATTACCATTGCTTACTTACTTATAAGTATTTTTTCCAATATTGGACTTCACTTTCAAATTGCTCGGAAAGATTAGAGTCTATTTGCACGGATGATTTACGACTTAGTGCTACCATTGCATCAAGACGATGCTTAGAGTTTTCATGACTCGAAAGCATTTCATGAGCATGCTTCCAATCCTTGAAGCCAGTTGTAAGCTTGCTCACTGTATGTGACATCAACTTGCATACAAAACAATAAACACAGCTACTAGTTTTTGAATACCATAACCAATTTCTATCAAACCGCTCTCCTGTTCGCGCATGAACACGTGTAAACAATGTTAAAGTACAATAACGGCTTTGTCCCTCCTTCTCCAAATGTATACATGATTCTTTAAAACCGTCATCCTTATGTTGACATAATGATGCACCACGCTGAATCCAGTGATTTCGCATGTTCTCAGAGATTTTTTCTGGTCAAAGATGAAGATCATCAATGGTAACATAATCCAAATCCATAACAGGCTGTGGAGAGGCAGGCTTAGTAGACATGACTTTAGTGTTCACTGAATTCTCTTCATAATCTTTTTTGGCGCAACGTTAACGTAGTCGGAATCGTAGTTGGCTTGCAGAAGAATGTAATTTTATGAGTTTTTTCAGCAAACTCATTTTCTCTTTTTTTCTTTTTTAATGAAGCTGCACGCTTTTGTGCGCTAGTGAGATATGAACGTTGCATAACTATAATTATTTTCTGAAATAAAAACAAATATAAAAACAAAAAAAACTTATATTACGTCAAATATTCTTAGTTATCCAATAGTTTGTTCTAAGATGGATGTTTTTAATTAGGCTAAAAGTCCATCGTTTTTAACACCTTAAGCTTAAATTTTTTGTAAAAGCATAACAAGCTACTCTAATTTTTTTTTAATTTTTGGGGCCCTAAAAATTGGGGGTCCCTGGCTTTAGCCCGATTAGCCCCCCTTAATCCGCTACTGCTCCAACCCCACAGCTCTGGTTATGAACATAATGGAATCTTGTATGCATGGCTAATCTCACGATAAAGGAGTAACGCAAAAATAATACTTTCCTTTAACCCATGTAATTACTAAGGGAATATTAATTTTCCATAGGTCAAAAGGATACCTGATGCAACACATTCAAGGCGTGCGTTATTGTCTAAAATNTGAGGAAAAAAAAATTGAAAATCACTGATGAATAAAAATTAAAGAAATTATTATAGTGATCTTTCTATTTGTATTTGCTTGCATTTTGATGATGTCATTTTACCAATTAGTTCTCGTTATGTTAATAAAAACTTTATAAAAATATTTTTATTGAAAATTTCCTTATTCATAAATTATAATTAGTAAAAATTGTATAAAAGTTGTATAAAAATTAATCCTCAATTCTATAAGAGATTAATGTCTGATTATTAGCCAATAGGAATGGGAGAAAGTAAATATATCGAATTAAAACCATTTCCTTTTTTATCTGAATTATTAGGATATTTTATACTGAAACGGGATAAGGATCATTATGAACATGTCCTTTATTTCACTGCTATTTTCGTAATAAATGTTATAAACTTATGAATTTTGTAAGGTATTTTTTTTATTTTCTTCGATATGTTCCTTATTTTTCAAAAAAAATATTGTGTCCGTAAATATAATAAGACTTCGCCTCCAGGACTGCCCAATTTTATTATAGTTTCTTACCAACAAATTCAGCTGATGGATAAATATCAGTAGTATAAGATGTCAAATTTATAAATATCCTATAAAAACCTTTAATAATGATGTGATTTTACAGCATCAGCCGTCAATAGGAAATCACAACTTATAATAATAATAATAATAATAATAATAATAATAATAATAATAATAATAATAATAATAATAATAATAATACAATAAAATGATAATTTAAGCCTTTTGCTGCAAATAATGTATTTAATGAAAGAATTTTCGACTATACGATAGTCCTTGTCAATCTCCAAGGAGATTGACAAGGACTATCGTATAGTCGAAAATTCTTTCATTAAATACATTATTTGCAGCAAAAGGCTTAAATTATCATTTTATTGTTTTAAATAATAAATGCTGCTACCAAGCAATCATCATTTTATACTAATAATAATAATAATAATAATAATAATAATAATAATAATAATAATAATAATAATAATAATAATAATAATAATAATAATAATAATAATAATAATAATAATAATAATAATAATAATAAGCTATCATGAATTGCGAAAGTTTGATCAGATTTAAAAGAAATATGTTAAACTGTCTACCAATTGATGTTAAAGTTATACTTATTTTTCTATTTCTCGTCACTTGAAACCAGAACAGCAAAATTGAAATCCCAAGTTATTATGTATAATCTTTGTAAATTTTACAATATTTAATCCACTGAAGAAAACTCTTGTTTTAAGTCTGCTTCTTATACTGTGCTTTTGATCTTATTGGTTTCTCAGATAAATTCATAGGATTCTATTCAATATCATTTCTCATTCTAGGGTGCTGAGCATACGAAAAAGTCACTCAAAAATCTCATTCCAATGTTACACGGAGATGTAGAAATTAGAGAAGAAGAAAATTCTCATATGAAAATCGTCAAAGACTTTTTCTTGCTCATGGGAATCTGTAACACAACTGTTGTTTCATTGAATAAAAATGAAAAGAATCCGGTAAAACTATTTTTCTCATATTTCAAAAAAAATTATGTATAATAAACAATTAATGTAAAATTTTAATCGGGTCGCTGATAAATTATTTCACTTAACTTTATTTTTAATTCATGTAGGCTGTTTTCATTTGATTTATAGTCCAGTGGTTCAATAAGTCCATGTGCAGTTTAAAATAAAAACGCTTCACTTTTGTAAATTATAATAAGATGTCAAATTTTTCAGAATTCTATATACTTAATCTTATATAATAATTGTCGTTTCCAATATCCATCGAACAATACCTTGAAACCCAACTGATATAGAAAGCGGGGGGGATTAAGTCGTGCTTACATAGCTTAATGAGTTGATTTATATGAAAATATAAATTTCTCCTAATCTCAAAGATTTTGTAGCATTCAATGCAAAATTTAATTACAAAATTTAATTATACAATTTCCATCAGGTCGAATTAACTGTTACTGTTAGTTCTAATTTTATGTAAGAAAATCATATTAACTCAGCCACGATTATCACAAGGTATTTTTTCATTGAATTTATTTCATGTTAAAATGTTAAAATATTTTCATTATAAATAATACAGAAGTTGGTTAATTATAGATTCCAGAAGATTCATCTTTTTGCAATAAAAAATACTTTACCCTAGGTAAATTGTTTCAACCAACGGGAAACATTATGTTGAATGTTTTCCATAACAGAGTAAGAAGTCACAAGACATTGTCATATTTGCGCAACTGGGAATGATACATTGATTGCTATGTGAGTTATTGAAATATTCCTCCTCGGTATATTTCCCATCTTTTTGAATACAGCTCGATTATGTATGTAATGTATAGTTATATTTTATTTTTTTTAAAAGGTTTGGCAACGTTTAGTTATTTTCGTCTGGCGTGTGTCACGTTTTAAAAATGATTAAAAGAAACTATATAGCGATAATTTAATATGGTACATTATCGCTATACAAATATTGAAAAATAATAAATAATCTATAAAAAAAGAATTTCAAAACTATTAGGAAGTCGTAAACCCAATTTATAAACCATTGTAATAAGATTGAGGAAGTTTCAAAAGTGAATCAAAAGAATAACTGAGTTTGTAAATATAATTTATAAAACATTTGTAACAAGAGCAAGAAAGTTTCAAAAGAGATTCAAAAGAATAACTGAGTGCAAGTATAGGACCATCAGTAGTTTCTGAAAAGGATATTGAAAATTAGAAAATAATAAAAAGATTATCAAAGGACCTCGAAGAAATAATTTAAATAAGAATCTTAAAAGAATTGAGTTTAAAGGACGTGGTCTATCCAAGCCAGATTTGAGTCAAAAGATCGTGTTTGATACAAGCCGAGAACGTTTTTGATCTTTCGCAATCCGACAATTACAGGTCTTTCTTTTAACATTTCCTGAATAAAAGTTTATGGTATCTTATTGTTATCGTTAATTTATTGTACATTTTTTATACGTTCATATCTACATTCAAGCATACATTCACCCCAGCTGGCCCGAGACAGTTTTTTAAAGGCGACTCGGTTGGGCTCTTCAAATATCCTCACAAGACACTTATACGTACATCTAAAGGGAGCATCCATTAAGGACGTTCCCTAAGAGGGAGGGGGAGGAGGTATCTCCAGAGGGGACAATGGGGGAGGGTGTAAGTGCTTACGACACCCTCAAACTAAACCTAATACCTACCCAATCACCGTGGGAGGACGAGTAAACATTAGACTGAAATAATTTAGGCTACTAATTAAAAGATAGATGCCTTTATTAGCTTTATTAATTTTGTTTTAAAAAATGGATTCTCTTTTTAAATTTGGACAATTTTTACTAAAGCCTAAACAATATTATGTATTACCAGCAACAAAATAATCTGCCTAATATTGTAATTTTATGTTCTAAATTTGTCACTGAAATTTGCATTAATATACAATTTCTTAAATGGTAGTGTAAATTGCGTGATCACTAACAAATTGTGTTGGGTTACATAATTGGGTTACATAATTGGGTTACGAAATTGGGTTACATAATTGGGTTATGGAATTGGGTTACGTAATTCGGGGTATATAATTGGATTATGTAATTGGGTTACATAATTGGGTTATATAATTGGGTTGCATAATTGGGTTATGAAATTGGGTTACATAATTGGGTTATGGAATTTGGTTATGTAACTGGGTTACGTAATTGGGTTACAATAAACTGATCTCATCTTTCACCTTTAATGTACTATTATCATAATTGATTGATAAATTATTATGGGAAACTATTTAAATTCTATTGCTTATAATATTAGGCTTCTTATTTTTCGAATCATTTAATTATTTTAATATTACATAAAAAGATCCATAATGAAAAAGATGAAAGATTTTACTAATAATTCTATAATTGCTGTCCAGCACTAAATTGATCAATTTTTATTATGACTATCTATCAATATTTTATTATGTGTAATTAAAATGTCATTAAAAATGAAAATAAAGAACAATGATGAAAAGGATAAAAGATTTGACAATGCCAATTTTCGATAATTCGTATTGAAATATATTCAGCCGTATAACTGGTACAAATACATACACAAGTGGCCTAGCATTGATACTATTACGTATTGATAATTTCAGGGATTTCTTTATAAAGGCTTGATTAACGGAGTTACATGTTCTGTATATTCGCAAGACCTAATGATTTAGATTTGTAATTATAATCGGAAGGAACAAGTCAGTGATGTATTAGTTCTAGTTATATCTACACAAGCAATGAATGCATTATCTTTTTCATTTTTATTTTCTCTATCGAGCTCGGTTTTCGTTTGTCAACTTTGCAAGAATTTCGTTTATTCAAGCTCAGAAGTAGAATACCCCTAATACTATGTCATAGATTGCTAGTTACGGATGTGTCGGAAAGAATAATTTATTGCAGTGAAATTTAGTACGTGCTGGCCTATATCAAACAAACGATCTGATCCTTATTTATCGTCATAATAAAGTATTCAAAAACACTCCATTTATTATTTTTATAAATTAGACAATATTATGCAGGGCTCTCATCAAGCTTGTGATAAATCAAGTTGATGTAGAAATAATGTTAATAACTCATATTTATTCATCATTATCTATATTCTATCTCAACTATATTATAATGCAACGTCATTATGAATTAATGATGAAGTAAAGAATAATAAAATAAATTTTCATTCTCCTTTTCCTCAATCTATCAGCTGGCATCTAAAGACTCAATCCACAAAATAGAAAATTCCCTTCGTGGTCAACTGAATTTCCCAATATTCACTCATTATTTTTTATCACTTTCGATCAATAGTTGACTTGTGGATAATTTCTACAAGATTGCAACTCTTTTCTTTCAATTTCCTCATAGATGACATTGGGCCAGTGTGGGAATTGTGTATCTCACCCGATGGGATATACATATTGCTCTCTCATTGGTCAGTTAGACAATGAGATAAGCAGTTCTATTTATAACATTGCCCTTCTCTACAGTCGACCCACTATTACCCAGTTCCAATGAAACCAGAATTCTATTGTAATGGCATTGTTAGCTTAATTTTCAATAAAATTTTGGGAAAGGAGAAATTTCTATTTTGATTTTTCTATTGGAAATTTATAATTCCTACTGACTCATGCAGCTTTGCCTCTTGAATAGAATGAAGTAACGCAAGTTAAAGGGATACGGAATCTATCTTACTAGTTAATAGCATTATAAACACACTTAAAGTATTTTAAAAAAATTTAAAACATGCTGGAATGATAGAAGGGAATGAATTTTAATTGATATAAACATATAGATGGACAAAAGGTTACTAGAGATAAGCAAGACAATAGATCAATATTTAATTATATCTCTTTGTTTAGGAGGTTCTCATTGACATTGAAATGTTCCCATATCATACTAATCTCTCTATAATGATCTCTTTGCTTATACTTGTTTAGGTTCTCATTGACATTGAATTGTCCCAATATCATACTAATCTCTTTCAATAATGATCTCTTTGATTATAAACTGATATCCATTTCTAAATAACTATGAAGATTTAATTCTTCGAAGGTTATCAATTGGTTTTATGTCTGAAAAATCCGCAAGTCTTTTAATTGACAGGATTATTTTTTTCACAATTAACTCTTCTATTGTTTTCTTTATCTATATCCCTTCCTTCCATGTTCAAATGTAGATCTTTCAAAACACTGGAATAGATAAAGATCAATTAGAATGTAGAGAAGGTTTTTGCATGAAATAGAGGCTTAAATTATGCGATGTAATTGGTGTGAGATATTTGATGAATCTGACCCCTACAAGATATGACGCAATAATATATTATATGAATGGCTTTCCATCTTTAACCTCTATATTAATGATATGAGTTAGCGATTATTACACAAAATGTTCACTACACATTGCACAGATATAGAATAATGTTGTCATAAATTTGTTTATAAACATTGACATTATGAACATCTACATCGGATTTCGGCATTTCCCATTTATTCATTTACAATTAAAATATATTATGTATTTACGAAAACATTATTTTATTATATTAAATTACAAAATATATGGGAGAATGAATGAATATATATTGATTGATTGATTGATTGATTGATTGATTGATTGATTGATTGATTGATTGATTGATTGATTGATTGATTGATTGATTGATTGATTGATTGATGGATGGATGGATGGAACATGGCACATCTATATCTGTCAGGGATTTACCTAGAATTCCGAAGCTCATAACGTCCTGGGTAACTAGAACACCATGTTGAGAATAATTATTTAATTGATCAAGCATAGTAAAAAGTATATTACAAGTAACACTTATATGTAAAACAACTATTCAATAACTTTCACAGTTTAACATTTATGACCTTCAAAGTATGCCAACGCTTTTAGATTTTTGTTGCTGTGTTAATTGCTTTGCATTAATGCAGATATGTGAATATAATAGTTCTCAGTAACTTCTCTAGGCTTTTTCTTGGAATCTCAATTGTCAAATAAAACCTGTTCAAGTTTTGGTCAAATTTTCAGGAATATATATATATATATATATATATATATATATTTATTAATTAATTCTATTAAATTAAGTATAAAAGTTATTGAATGATATTATTATTATTATTATTAATATTATTATTATTATTATTATTATTATTATTATATTATTATTTTTATTTTATTATTATTATTATTATTATTATCATTATTATTATTATTATTATTATTATTATTATTATTATTATTATTATTATTATTATTATTAAGTGATGATTTCTTGGTAGCAGCATTTATTATTTAAAACAATAAAGTGATAATTTAAGCCTTTTGCTGCAAATAATGTATTTAGTGAAAAAAATTTCGACTATCAGATTGACAAGGACTATCTTATAGTCGAAAATTTTTTCATTAAATACATTATTTGTAGCAAAAGGCTTAAATTATCGCTTTATTGTATTATTATTATTATTATTATTATTATTATTATTATTATTATTATTATTATTATTATTATTATTAATCTTTGTATTTAGTTTTATTGACTCTTGGTGTAATTGTTTTTTTAATCGATGTATAATTATCGAAATCAATATTTAGAAACAATAAACATCGATTATCTAAAACTTTGCAGGTTATTAAAATTTTTAAATAAGTATATAACCCCCCTCCACATCTATTGTACGTGTTAAATACAAATAAATAATCATTTTTCAGTGAATATCATTTAATTCCATATCCCAGTGCAATTTATCAAATTCTACTCCTGGAATTTAGCATTTTTATTTATCTCAAAACTTTTTGGTCAAAAATGGTGAATTATAATTTCTTGTAATTAATTTTTAATAATATTATAATACTCCCGGGAAATCGTTTTGCGAGCACCTCCACAATTATACTGATAACATTGGTCTACATCAAATTGTTTTATTGAAGAAGTAACACCATTTAGTATTTTTTTGCATGTTGGCTTTGCGTTCCATGTGGATTTTGTTCAGAAATT
>CAUHTR010004825.1:0-21553 GCA_959609185.1 Schmidtea polychroa | reverse complement strand
ACATTTACTGCATTTATACATTTGATAGGACCGGTANAACCTATTAGATCCTGGTTTAATTGCTGAGTGATTTCACGAACTAAATCTAAATAACGATTGAGAATTAAACCCTGGATTTGCAAGTACATGCTATTGATTTGTAGTATGTTACACCAGTGTTTTGGGATTTTTAGCCCTGCAAACTTCAAATCGTAAAAATTAAATAAAAAAGAAAAATTTTATTGCTTAAGCCAATTTACCAACTGAGACTCAAAATAAAGTCACTGAAATATCAGCTAAAATATTTAGTTAAGTTACTTACAGAACTGAGTTTGTATTTAACAATTATGCCTAACATAGGCTTTTGACGCGTATGTTTTTCTCAAAAAATAATTGTTTAGTTGGTGGAGCGATTTGTCTGGTTAATTCCGTTAACGAACGAGTCGATAACCTGCTAAATAGTAAATTTGTGTTATAACGCAAATGCTGACTTCTTAGAGGAATAAATAGCGTTTAGCTAAATGAAATTGAGAAATAGCAGGCCTTTGATGCCAAGGGCGACACATGCGCTACAATGGCAGTAATATTGAGTTTAATTCTTAGCTAGAACTGGTCGGGTAACCTGCTAAATCACTGTCGAGTCAGGATTGAAATTATTCCACTCAAACAAGGAATTCCTAGTGAGAACAAGTCACTAGCTTGCGCTGATTACGTCCATGTCCTTTAGATGATTATCAATTGACGTTTGGTGTAATCAAATAGGAGTACGAAAATACTGTATGAAATATACACCAAAGCGCAATTGATTATCATTAATGAGACATTTAATTAGAAATGTCAATTGAGCTTTGTTTTGATTTTATTTATAATATATAAGTTTTTATGTTAAATTTATGAAAAAACAAGTAAGACATTTATTTATTTAAATATACATAAAAATTTTCAGAGTTCACGTAAAATATCTTGTTTCTTCAAGCATTTAGGGAAGGGAATCTTTTAATATGATTATAGTAATTCTTAAAATTACTATAATCTTGTTTTCGAAGTTCCTTGTTAACTGCTTTTGAATACCATATTTTTAAATTTTGCAGAACACTTTCGGTGGGGTTCAAAAATGGACTATATGCAGGGAACTTTTCAATTTGATCATTCTATATGAAGATATATTATTGTGGATAGGTACATTATCGTGGATCAAAATGAATCCAAAGTCTTTATTTCCCAGCTAATTCGGTTATAAATGACTGATATGATCCATTTTTATAGAGCCAATAATAATTTGTGAATGGAGATTAGACCTCGATTTGTTTGTCTACTTGTGATCTACCAAATCTCTTGTTCGTCCATGTATTGAAAGAGCATTCATCCATGAATTTCTTGAAATGGAATAATCGATTCTGAAGAAGCTTCTGACTAATCCTCGTACATTTATTTTATAATTAATTGTTTTAAAAATAAAAATGTTTGCCTTATTAAATGTCCGTAAGCTTAATCAATGTCCTATTGTGTGTATTTTTACTGTAGAAATTTTATGAACCGTGTTTGTGTGTATTTATTTATTTTTCTTCCAACAACGATTTCCAACAACCAATGTTAATATTTTAAAAGGCCAAATCAATGCCCATTCGATGATAATCAATTGCCGGTTGGTGTATTGACGGATTTTATTAAAACGAACTCCTAATTTTAGATTGATATTTTTATATTATTCCATATAATGCCATTTTATTTATTTGACCTTTATATTGCTTCCTAATAAATACCTATTCAGTGAGATCACAGTAATTGCACTTCATTATAATTTAAAAATTGTCTGATGATATAATAGAGTAATAGCATATATTTTTCAATACTAAATAAAAATGTGTTACAATCAATAACTGTTCAAGTGATATATATATATGAATAATTATTAAAAAATTAATAAAAAAAATCAAAAAAATTCTGTATTAAAACGATGAAAGACTTGCGACTGACCTGGTTGCTGGGAGTAATTTGGGGGTAATTGTGATATTTTTTGGTATTTTGCATTACTATTTGCTGGCGGAATGACACCGATTTCTTGCAGTGCATTGAATATGTCCCGCTTGTCTGGTGTGGATTCCCAGAGATTTGTCGGTTTCGATTGAGAAACAGGTATACAGTGATTTTCATCATAACTAGAAAAATCTTCGGCGTCAAAACTAAATGTATTACTTCGGTATTTTTTTGATTGGAAATTCATTTTTATACCGAGTGATTCATTGGAATCCGAACCTAATATAATTTTTTTGTAAGAAATCCAAAACTTCGTGAAAATATCTAACCATCATTTGTACTTTTATTTCCACTTTCCTTATACCTATCTTTATCAAATAGTGCTAAATGTTTATCAAAGTCAAAATCAGCTGACATGTCTTCTGGTGAGTAATTAAGCCAAGATGGCTCTTGATTTTTATTACTAATACTGCATTTTCGTGATCGGGATCCGAAATCACTAAAACTAGCATTCTTTATTTTAGGAAATCCTGAATTTCATAATATGAATTAAATAATTATGTAATTTTCATGTATACTTTCTTGGGATATATTTTTTCTATTTAAGCTTCTATTTACTGCTGAAGATGATCCACCTCTTTTAATTGATGGAGGTTGTGTTTCGGAAGTAAAAACATTCAAAACTTTGGATATATTTTGATCAACTTGTGATGGACCTTTAGTCAAATTTGGTGGATTAATAAATTCAATCTTTTCGATTAAATGAGAACTTAATGCAAATTAATAAAATTATTTAATAAATATAAATACGAACTCAATTCCAACAAAATTAGTGATTAACTTATCAACATTAAACCTAGCTTGAGATAATATAATGATATTTTCTTTAATATTTTCAATTTTTCCAGTGCATGTAAAATTCGAAGAAAAAACCAATAATCCAACTACCACTGTACTGGTTGTAGTTATCACACATTTTATAAAATATAGATTAAAAATTATTTATTAAGATTAAATATTAAAATATGTCTAAATGAAATTTTCTTTATAAAACGAAAATTGCAAATAAACCATTTAAAGTACGTATTTAAACAAATATTTTCCACAAAATTTAAGATGAAATTTTATAAAATTATATAAAAGACAATTTGGGAAGAATAAAAATTTATAATATAAAATAAAAAGCAAACAAATCGAAAAAATAGAAAATATTTTTTATAAAAGTTTTAAACAAATTTATTTTTGAAGTTTTCGTTTTAAATTATTTTTAACGATATTATATTGTTGTATCTGTTAAAAATAAAAAATTCACATCTGACTCCTATTTAAAATAGGAAATCTTATTATTGAATATAATTTTTATTTAAAATTTAATTAAATGCCGAATATTTAAACAAACATAATATTTAAATAACCGACATAGCACTCCCCTTATTAAAATCAATCCAATTTCTTTAGTTATTCTATTCTTTTTCTTTTGTCCCACATTGATTTTGAAGTTTACCCGATACGGTTAAAGGAATTAGAAAGGATTTGTACAAGATTTTGTATTATATATCATCCTTGTATCTTTTCCGTGGTTCGTTTAGTTCCTCCCCTTCGACAAAAATTTCCTTGGTCCAGAACTCTCATCTTGCATGCAGTTTTTTATCAAAATTGTTTCTTGCGAGTAGTTAGATATTGACCCGCTGGGCCAAACCCACTCCCAGAGATATGGTAAGAAAATGTTTTCCTGAAAAACTAGTATTTTTATGTAGGTCACCAAAATATTATGTATATCAATCCAATTTATTGATTTTTCAAATTGGCTTTAAATATATATGCAAAAGAATCGTGCAAATCGGTACTGGCAATATTATTTTTTTCCAAACTTAATATTGCTTCATTCAAGACACTCATATAATGATGGACAAAATATAAATATCATTCTGATAATGTTATTTCAGTCTTTAAATCATTTTGTAATTCATTCTCGTTATCCTTTATAAATTTCCAAATTATACTTTCGCATTCCTCTTTACCAATTTTCAAAAAATACGCTTTGACTGCGGACCATGATCTAATGAATCTATTAACGCTGCGATATAAAGAAAACCACCTTGCTGAAACATGTATGATTACCTTTTAGTATTCCACATCAAAATCTTCAAAAATCATTTTAGTTCTGCATCTCGTTTTGCGCTATTTGAAAATTCGGCATAAACTTTTAAAACTAAACTTTCAATTTCGTAAGAAAGGATTTTGCAAGCGTTTCTTCCAGCATTGTGAATTTAGAAAGTTTTTTCTAAATGTTTTTGATAAAATGAATTAGGAACACCATAATTTATCGGGCCTTGTTCGCAGAATAAGCGGACAGATAACTCATGTCCAAATTATTGGATTTCAAAAATGTCTCAATATTTTTATAAATATCAGCAGATCCTTCATGAGAATCTTCAAAAAAATCCACCAACTTATTTTGAATTCCCTGAGTCAGAAAAATAGTGAATCACGAAAGGGAATAATTTACGCGATCCATTATTTGGCGCATCTGTAGCAATTAATTAATAAATATCATTTGTGATATAACATAAAACCATTACTATCGCTTCAGCCTTTGTTCTCCCGCATGTATTTTTTTTCGCGATCGTCTCATACATTTTAGAATTTAATTTTATTCCACAGTCAGTTCTTAAATAGCTGTGATGATGCATAATTGCATGATAAATGCCTGCGATTTCAATTTTAGCAACTTTGTATTCATCTTAACTATTTTTAGTTGTTTATAAGCTGATTAGTATATTTTTTATGAGCAACATAATTTAAATGTGTAAATATTGAATGTTCTACGTCTCATTTTACGGTTAAGTTGGAATGACAATAAATACAATTCCCATCTTATCGTCAGCCTTTCGCAATCAATTTTTATACTTTGAGTTATTTAGCCATTCATTATTAAAAGATGTTTCATATTTCCTCTTTTTTTAATCTTTGGGGACATATTATTGCCTTCCGTGTCCATTATTAATAAAAATCTAAATCAAAAATGAAAAATAAATTCTACACTATACAAACAATAACAATAACAAAACTACGAATAAAAAGTTTACAATATTACCTTGATTATGTTACTTGTTTTAAAAAAATATCATTTAGAAGTCCAGATAAAACACGTTTTAGCTAACTTAACCTGTACACAACGTATAAATTTTTATAACACGCAGCACACGCACCGAAAACTACTGGACACGCGGAATTAGCGTGCAGCTGACGGTAAAAATTTGTTGATTGCCAACATTAAGAAATAAAATAACCAACGGTCAATCTTGCCGCTGCGTAGTATTCCTAATCGGTTCAGTGATTGTACTTAATATACGATTTTACATATAAACAAGCAAGATGAAAAAGTAGTTTAAAAAACCTGAGATTTAGTATCTAAAACCGGAGTCTCCGAGTGAAAACCCGAGAGGTGGCAGCCCTAATGGGAACGCTGGACAAAGTAGATCAAAGAAGTATTGGGGTAGAAAAATATTTCTATCCGGATAGAAAAAGTGACTGTATGCGTGTATACAGAACAAAATTAAAGGAAATTTTCGAAATATTTCCAAAGAATATATATAATTTTGTTAAAATTATATATATATATATATATATATATATATATATATATATATATATATATATATATATATATATATATATATATATATATATATATATATATATATATATATATATATATATATATATATATATATATATATATATATATATAGAGGTAACCTAAATGATAATTCATAAAGAAATAAATAAAATTACCTGTTGGAAGATCGCCATGACAAACGGGACAATCTATAGAGACTCACAAAAGAAAACGGAAGTGAAAAGAAATCAAAAATGAGATAGAGAAAGGAAATAAAAGTTATCAAACAGGAAAATAAAAATCAAGGTCAGTACTAATTAATTAGTACAAAAAGGAAAAGGAATTTTAAAATCAGGGAAAAAGGAAAACAACAATATCCTTGTCTCGACAGCTTGCCAGTGATAATAGAATTGATGGGAGAAGGCGGTCAAACAAAAAAGGGAAAAGAGAAAACAACTTGACAGCTGTCAGAGATAAAAATGGGACAGTCGGGAAAAGCAGGAGAAGGAAAATGGAAAAACACTTGATTATCTTGAGTGCCACAAGAGAAGCGAACTATTTAAGGGAAAACTGGTGAACATGAAATGAGAACAAAAGAGAGAAGAAAATTAGAGACAAAGTGACGCGAAATTGAAAACAATTTGGAAAACGATTTGAGAGATTAAATTATTGGAGAAAATTAGACGTTGGACGAAGCGTTGTTGGACAAACGATTGTCAAAATAATTGTAAAGGAAATAATTGTGGAAAATAATTATTGGAGAAGAGTTGAAGAGAAGAATTAGCTGAATAACAAAACGAAAAGAAGTTATTGATTATTTGAATAAAGTTTGAAAGAAAGTCAAAGAATCCCAGTTTAGAAACCAATCAGTGATTGTGATCTTTTAATCCGGTGTTATACACAAGTGCGATTCCTCACCGAGTGTTGTAATAAGCATTGTATAGTCACCAAGTAGAGTGTTGAATTTATCGTCCGTGTCAAGTGAAAGTTTATTTGTGATTATCAATAAAGATTTCTGTTGTCAAGTGTTATTTGTGAATTATATAAAGACACGCTTGGAGTCAGAGTAACATTAAATTTTATCACCAACTCATAACCCAACACACACACACACACATATATATATATATATATATATATATATATATATATATATATATATATATATATATATATATAACTATTACATTTTTTAACAAGAGTCCCACTCGACATTCGTGAAATTTAGATCTATAGTCCAATGAATCAATGACATATCTAGGATGTTGTGAGTCCATGGAAATGAACCTTAAATGATAGATTTTTTCTCGTGATTTTCTCGCGCTGTGATTAAGTGACATGATTATATGTCAGTAATTAAATGTCATCAAACCTTAATTACAGCTTTCATTCAAGTGCAACTTGCATTAGGCTATTTACGAAAATAACACGAGGAAATCGGAAACTAAGTTCTATCTTTATGACGGTTCTTGATAAAAATAGTAACACAAAACGGGCAAATGAAAAATGAAGCAGATGTTGGCGCTTAGGGGTATGTCATTTAAATGTTCTAGGGTTACTCATGGATTTTGAATCGACTCCTTTCTAAACGCTTTCATGACTATTTTACTTTATACCATCTGCTTTATACACTTTATACTATCATGTTAGTGATGTACCAAATGGCTAAAAATCAATGAGCAGGTTAGCTCTACTACTAAAACTACTCCTCGTTGTATTTTCATTTTCTGGTTCTGGTCTTACGTAAATAAATTTAAGACCATTTTCAAGGTCATTTATTTTTTCAAGGTCATTTATTTTTTCAAGGTCATTTACTTTTTTCAAGGTCATTTACTTTTTCAAGGTCATTTATTTTTTGAAGGTCATTTCTTTTTTCAAGGTCATTTATTTTTTCAAGGTCATTTATTTTTTCAAGGTCATATTTTAAAATTTTAATGTACAGAGTTCCCACCAACAAATATTATTCAACGATAGCTCATTTTAAAGCCAGATCTAAGGCCTTTCGATTGAGAAATAGATTGTATCATCATCATTAATATTGACAAAGTTATTAACATTTTACCAAAAATCATTTTCAAGGTCATATAATTATTAAGTGGTCTGGCGGTGACCAGGTTTTCGTTTGCCCAAAAGTTATCGTTCCCATTATCCGAATTTATTAATTGATAGCTTAATTTGAAGCTTAGTGCTAGATCTATCCATTGATAAATAAATATTATTAATATCATTATTATTGGCAAAATTATTAGCGTTTTCCTGAGACCATTTTCAAGGTCATATAATTATTATTTTCAAAAATATTATTAAGTGGTCTGGCGGTGACCAGGTTTTCGTTTGCCCAAACGTTATCGTTACCATCATTTTATTTAATCGATCGATAGCTTAATTTGAAGCTTAGTGCAAGATCTATCTAATGATCTATCTAAATGATAATTTGACTAAATAATTTTTTCATATATTTTTCTAAGAATATTTACACATTGATGAACTTTAAAATATTGAAAATCTAAAGTTGAAACCAGAAAATATTTTCACGATAATGATATATTTGAAATCTATTTGAAAATTATTGTAAAATATACTGAAATTTAGTTTGAAAGATATATCATGTTGTATTGGCTATAATTAGTTGAATCGATGAAGAATTATGATCAATCAATGAGATATTATCGTCTCTAGTTAGGTATTTGATGATACATGTGGTTAAATCTTGATTTTAGCGAATTTTGATCTTTTAGTGGGCTCTTACTACATGAATTTATGTACTAAATTATTTCAATTGAAAAATGTTTGGTATCTGTAACAATTAAATAAAATTCATATTTTGAAGAATTTTCTATGGATTTTAAAAGAATTGATATATTAACGGGCTCAAGTGGGTGAAATTAAGGGATATAGCCGGTTGGATTTAGTAAGGGTTTGGTTAAGATGGGAATATATGATTTTTAAGGAATATATTAGGTCGGATGTTTAAAGGGGTAGAAATATTTGGTGAGGATCGGTTAAGGTGGAAATGTTTTGAATATCTCTATTTAAATCGACAATTTTCTTAATGGTAAAATATCAATGTTTCAAGAGAAATAGTCAGTATTTAGCTATGAGTCAATAATAGTTCCTGTGAAATTATATCGTTTTAGGTTTATTAGGTTGTAATGAATGTAATTGCGTAGTAATTTAGATTTATGTTTTACTTTAGAACCAGTTTCTATTAATTATCCACGGTTTTATTAAGTCGTTTAGGGTTAATGATCAATTAGGTGTTTATTTACTTGGTTTTGACAATGAAATATCTGAAATCTTTAGAATTAATTGGGAATGATATCAAAGGTTATTGCTTTAAATTATTTACCTTTATTTAACATGTTATAGACGGATATTCATTGTGGGGATATCGGTGACAAAACTTGAGAAATATGGACTTAAAAGAGTTGAACATCGACAGCAACTAAAGAAAATTGAACATTATTGAAGGAAATTTATGATTTTAATTAGAAATTAAATCGGTTGAATATCAGTTAAGGGTAAAATATGGTCATTTGAAGGAATATTGTTATCGGGTGGATAAATCTTTCAATGATATTTTGCTAAATTACCTTTTGCTAAATATTATTTTAAATGACAAAGTTAACCAATAAATTAGTCGATCGAAATAAGAATTCGGTAAAAGTTACATTTAAAATATTCCAATTATTCACGAATTTCTGATAAAGATATATATGAGCATCTATTTCTCACTAAATTACCTAGGAATTTCTAACTGATATACATGTACCTTAATTTAATAATTAGTATACCCTTGCAACATGTTGAATGTGACCAGTACCCTTGCTAGCAATACCCTTAGGGGGACAAAATATATTGTCGGGTAAACTCGAAGTATAAGAACTTGCAATATTGATACATCAAAATACTGTTATTTAAAAAATTAACTAAAAAATACTCAAAAATACTATATTATCTAAGAATTCATTTACTGAATGATATCTTAAAATTTAAGACTTAAATGATCTTGCTTTTAATATACCTATGAATTGATTTCTAAAATAATCATGTTTTTCTATCAAACATGCATAAATTGAATATAAATTTGCTGAATGTGAAATAAACATGTTTCTTGCTAAAGAATTTACTAATTAATATCTCCAAATGATATTTCGCAGAAAGGTATATAAAATCTCTATGAATTTGTTAAATGTTTTCCTCAATATAAATTGTTAATTAGTTCCTAAAATAGTCACAGAATTGTCCTAAGAATATATCATCACCATTTGGTAGTTGCGCCCAATATAATTAATTACCAAGATTATTTCATATTATTCAATGTTTGAAAATTTTCTACATAATAGTACCGTCATTATGTATGGTAATAATTCATTTGACTTTGATATTGTATTGATTTGTATTGAGAACTTACATGTATATAGTATGATATTCATTAATCAGTGTTGAACAGGCTTGACAATTGTGAACATTCTTCTCGTGACACTTAGAACAAACAAATTCGTGACCACACGGTAAATACAAAACCGAAACTTGATTTTCTTTACAAATTGAACAAGTTAAATACCTTTTCTTAACATCGTTCAGTTTTTCCGTTAGCTTATTTTCAATCAGTGTAAAATTTTTATGAAATAATTTTCCAAATCAAAATTAAATACAAATTTATATTAAATTAATTTCAAAGACAGGTTTCAATTAACCACTACTAATAAAAATAATAGTAAATGAAAAGGATAAATTTTAAAACTATCTAATAAATTTAGAAAGAGAATGAGAATTGATAGTAATAATTAAATTAAAGTAAATTATGGACACAAATTTTTAATTAAAGTAATAATTTTTAATCTATTATAAAAAAGTTTGAATGATAGTCAGGTTTTGAGAAATGAAAATTTTAATGAAATAGTTTTTAAAGAAAATTTAGATGCAAATTTTACAAATAATAATAATGATAATAATGATAATAAAATAATATTAATAAAAATAATAATAAAAATAATAATAAAAATAATAATAAAAATAATACTTTTATATTGCTAAGCATTAATAATGTAATTATATTTGAATATTTTTTATTCATGTATAACAATTAATTAAAACAAATATAAATAATATTAATAGATTAAATTAATTAAAATGGAATTGAGAAATGATGCAGTATATCAAATTATTGATCCAAGGGCTGTGGGGAAACATTATTTGTTTGTAAATTATTACAATCAAATATGTTTAAGTCAAAATTTAAAAGGTCAACCAGATACTTACAATAAAATACTTACAACAATGTATTTCTAACAAACAGCTAGATACCAAATACTTTCAACATGATACCACGTACTAACTAACTCTCAAACAACCAGATACTTACAACTAACTACTTACAATCAACTAAATATTCTTCATTGTATTTTATGAAATGCTTTTTAAATTAATTTTTTATCTGTCTTCAAAATATGTTTAATTACAATCAGTAGAAAAACCTTTTCAAAATGTCTAAATTTAACTAAAATGATGATTTTCATCAAACAATGAATAATTGTCAACTCATCACTACGTGGGATTGATGATAATTTAAATTAAAATGAAAGACTATAGAATTCTAATTTACAAAACATTCTTCTTTTAATTGATTACTACTGACTTATTATTGCAATGTAAAAATCGCATTTAATAAATACTTATTGTTGATCAGTTTTATTATATATATACTCTGAGTTTATCCGACAGGATGTTTTGACCCCCCAAGGGTACTGGTCGTAAGGGTATTGCTAACACTCAACCCCCACCTACCCATTTACTAGATACTAGATACCAACAACCAGCTAACAACTAGATACTAAGTACTTACAACCGACAACAACCAGGTACTAAGCATTATCAACCTACAACTATATAACAACAATCAGTAAACATTGTATAGATCATGTTGTTGAAAATGTTATGAACTGTGGAGATGATGAATGTGTTAATAAATTTTAGTGCATATTTAAAGTATAATATTTAGAATTTCTTTGTTAAAGTTTTGTCTTGAATATTTTTACCAGTAACTTTGTGAACAATACCCATGTGACTTGTCGAGTGTGAGCAGTACCCTGGTGATCAGTACCCTTGTGAGCATTACCCTTAGGGGGACAGAATATCTTGTCGGATAGACTAGGAGTATATAGATTAATAATAATAATAATAATAATAATAATAATAATAAAAATAATAATAATAATAATAATGTTAATAATATATGGCTCATTCGAAAGGCCTTGGATTGGGCTTTTAAATGAGCTATCGATGAACAATTTTCGTTCGCGGGAACTCTGTAAATTTAAATTTTAAAATTTGACCTTGAAAAAATTTAATGACCTTGAAAAATAAATGACCTTGAATAAATAATATTTTGAAAAATAATAATATGACCTTGAAAATAATAATATTTTGAAAAATAATATTTTGAAAAATAATAATAGACAAATGACCTTGAAAGAATAAATGACCTTGAAAAATAATATTTTGAAAAATAATAATAAAATAGTCAAATGACCTTGAAAATGGTCTCGGGAAAACGTATTGTTTTAAACTTTTTGTGTATGTTGCAGTCAGCATGCAAATACATGATAATAATAATAATAATAATAATAATAATAATAATAATAATAATAATAATAATAATAATAATAATAATAATAATAATAATAATAATAATAATAATAATAATAATAATAATAATAATAATAATAATAATAATAATAATAATAATAATAATAATAATAATAATAATAATAATAATAATGATTAAAACTTTGAAAATAATAATAAAAATAATTCTTAGACATAATAATAATATTCTTGGGAGTGGTAATAATAATTCTTTGAAAATATCTTATTCATTATTAATAATACTAATGGTGGGTTACAGATGATCAAATATTTTGCTCTTTAGTGCTGTTACCAGCGTAACCCAAGATACAACATTATTTACCGCTTGATACCCGTTGAGCGATCAACGTTGGTACTGTATCAAGAGGGTGAGTGCTCGCAAAAAGTGAGCGCACTACTTGCACTGTAATTGTCGAACACTCCTATGGGTTCACGGACTACCGTTAGAAGGTTTATGTCCGCTTTACATGGTTCCTGTCGTCGGATAGTGCTCCCGATAACCTGTTAACGTGTCTTGTATTCTTCCACAGTGTCAGCTCACCCCACCATTCGTATAAATCATCATTATTCATGGGTCAATCTGTCCTACCTTCCCTGAAGATGGGCCAACTTTTCCGTCTTCGTTGGATCTCCTTGCGTCTGACATCTAAATGAGATTCGTTACCTAAAGTTGTCCATTGCCCTACTTAATTATGGTTTAAATGCTCATCGCGTCTGGTCCACTCTGTCAACCTATCCCGACAAGCTACCTAGACCGCTTTATCACACCATTCCACGAAAATTTTCAACTAGTCTAAATTTTAATCTTATATTAATTTAGCCTAAAACTAATATTCCATTGGAAAAATTAAAATTTTATAATAAATTAAAGTAATAAATCTTTAACCCAAATTAATAAATAAAGTTAGTGAAAAATTAAAATTTTATAATAAATTAAAGTAATAAATCTTTAACTTAAATTAATAAATTAAGTTATATTATTAAATATTTGTTTTAAATGATGACGTGATAGTCATTTACTTATCACCCCAAAGCGGTGAATTTAAATTTTTATATTTATTTAGGAATTAAATTTTTATGTATGAAATTGCCACTGTATGCGACCTCGCTGAGAAAGAAGCACTAGCATCGAACTTTGTTTTCGAAATGCTTGCTTCTTCCTCAGTTGCGGCAGTCATCAGCGGCACGATCCACATTTCTACTCGTTCAGTTTGGTAATTTATATTGTTACATTTATTTTCACTAATTTTCAGGTACAAGTTAGCAGGAATTGTTCCCTTTTTAGGTTCTGGTCACTCGCTGTGGCTATTTTAGTAGAGTGTGGAGAGGCTTATTTTTAAATATTCGAACGGAAAGTTTACAACTGAAATCGATTTTAAACCTGAAGTAGAAACCCTAGTCGGAGCACACGGGTATAAATTACTTAGTAAACTTTTCAGGAAAAGGTGAATTTCCATTCATTATTGGAATATTATCGGCTCTCAAAACGAGCAATTTGCACAATAAAAGTTCCTATTTTGTTTAGTTAATTTTTTCTTTTTATTCATTCATTCTTATGTTTTCTTATTCTATTTATAATAATAATAATAATAACATTGATAGCGGTAATAATAATAATAATAATAATAATAATAATAATAATAATAATAATAATAATAATAATAATAATAATAATAATAATAGTAATAATAATAATAATGATGATAATAATAATCGTAGTACTAATAATACCACTAAGGGTAATAATGAGAATAATAATACATGCAAAATTATAAAAAAAAATTTAGGATTATAGGACGACTAGCAATAACCTTAATTCTTGTTATTATACAACTTGGGGTCTTTAGGGGGAAAGGTGGTTATATTTTTATAAGGTTATTTTGTAAATCTATATATACATACACACACCCACACATATATACATATATGGATATAATTTAAATTAATAATATTGATGTCGTTTTCTGGGGGGGGGGTGTTACTAAAAATAGATTTTAGTGGTTTTCTAAAATTTTATAGGAAGATAGGGTCAATGAAACTAAATTTAGAGATAAGGGAATCCCAAAATCAATAATTTGGTTTATAATTTCATTTTCATAAAATAACGATAATTAATTCAATAATATAATAATAATAATAATGATAATAGTAATAATAATAATAAGAGTGATAATGTTAATGGTAACAATAATAATAATAATAATAATAATAATAATAATAATAATAATAATAATAATAATAATAATAATAATAATAATAATAATAATAATAATAATAATATTAATAACGATAATAATAATAATAATAATAATAATAATAATAATAATAATAATAATAATAATAATAATAATAATAATAATAATAATAATAATAATAATAATATTAATAACGATAATAATAATAATAATAATGTTAATAATGATAATAAATGTAAGTTTATATGTTTACAAGATTACCACATATGGGGGGATCATTTACGAAAAATTATGGAACTATTTTTTGGTTTGAAATATAATTTAACTTTATACGAAGATGATATAATTCAGTATACCTAAGGAATAGTTTATGGCTACATGATTTGAAGGGGTCAGCTACGAAAAGTACAAGTTATATTTTTAAAGGTAATCTTAGTTAAATATATCTGAAAACAAAGTAAATTAGTACTTTTGGGTAATCATTAATATCTATATGATCTGAAGGGGGGTCATTTATGAAAATGTACAATTTATAGTTTTAAATATAATCAGTGCTCGAAGTGGAACAAAATATGTGCCGGGATAGGCATGCTGTGGCACCCGGGATTCATGCACACATTATATATAGAGGGGTCGCAGTATAAATAACTCAACAAACAACTTGCTGGTTTAACTAAAATAAATAAGAGAATATACCTACCTATCCATTACTGCTGCTTGGGAAATTCTTAATTGAATAGAGAATAGAGAATAAAGAATATATATATACATACATATATGGATGTACTATGTGTGACCTTAATTGCAGTATTTGTGTGCCTATAAAATGAAATAAGTACCGGGATAAACCTATAGATTATATGAAATGAAGTGCCGGGATGCCATTCCGCCTACATAATCAATGCCGGGATAATATCCCGGCTATCCCGCCTCACTTCGAGCACTGAATATAATATAAGTTAAATATATATTAAGATAAGCTAATTTAGTATATTTAGGTTTATGGGGGTCCTTGATGAAAAATTTTCGACTATAATTTTAAAGGTAATCTAAGTTAAGTATATATATTAAATAGTCTAAATTAGTGTATCAGGTAGTGGTTAATGGTTATATGAATTAAAGGGAGTCATTTATCGAAATTTTCTAAATTTATATCGTAAAGGTAATGTATTAATGTATTTAGACAATAATTAATGGTTAGGGGACCTGAGGAATTATTAAGTTTGATAACTGTACATATATAAGTTAATTTATTACTATATATATTGTTCTCGCCAAATGTATAGTTTGAGGGGGGTACTTTATGAAAATTTACAATTTATATTTTAAAATATAATATAAGTTAAATGTATATTAAGATAAGCTAATTTAGTATATTTAGGTGGTAGTTGATTTCTATATGGTTCATGGGGGGGTCTTTAATGAAAAATTTTCAACTATGATTTTAAAAGTAATATAAGTTAAGTATATGTATAAAATAGTCTAAGTTAATGCTTTAAGGGAGTGGTTTATGGTTATATGATTTAAGAGAAAGTTATTTATGGAAAAATTATAAATTATAGTTTTATAAGTTTATTATACATGTATGTATTTTAGATTAATATTTTTAACATTGATTTTGACTATTATACAATTTGAAAAAAAAAAATAAAAATTTTCTTAGAAAATTAAAATACATACTTAAGAGAATCTAGTATATATATAACTTATATTAATAATCCTAAGGTTTTTCTTATTGCTACACCTCTTAGGGGTGGGACATTTGTACTTGAAAGTTTATATTTTCCTTGGTTTTGAATTATGCTTTAGGTTGAAATAATATTTATGCTTGCAAGTTATCCATGTAGCCTTGTTTTGGTTATGATGGAGAACAATTTTAACGTAGATCTATTTTGTGGATCCCTATATCATATCTAGAGAAATTTATGCCTGTAAAATATCATTTCAACAACTTTTGAGTCGAATGAAAAGCACTTTTAGTGGAAAATTGTTTTTGTTATGAATCTATATATTGTAATTACATAACATTTGTGTCGACAATTTACTTTTTTTTTTAAGCTATTCAACTCAGTGTAGAATAATGTGAAGATGTTGCCCGAACTTATAAGTTATAGATATAATATTAGTAGTTTATAGATAAAGAGACTTTGTCAATATGTCTACGGGAATTTGCGCATACCAAGACCATTACGATAGAGAAATTTAGTTTGCATCAAAATAGGTTATTTTGTGGGCATCTATAGATATTAATTCGCTTACCAGTGCGATTGAGATTATATCATCTTAGGTTTTACTCATCGCATGAACTTTAGGTTGCAGTATTCTTACAGGGAATAGTTCAGAATTTTTAAGTCTTTAATTGCCTTAAAAATTTTTGCGCAGGGATCTCCCTGTTATTTTGAGTTAATTAGTTTCTTAGGTTCACCTCGACTTTGTCGTTTAAGAGGGATTCGTTTAGAAATAACCAGCTACACTAACATGTTCTATTGTGTGAAATTTGAGTCAGGGGATATTCCCCGTTTATCAGTTCCTAATGTTGTGTGCAAAATAGTATAATTTAAGTGTTATTTTAGATATGTAAGTTAACGAAAAGGTCAATTTAATTAAAATTTACCTACTTTCCCGACTACACTGAGTACGGTACGATAGGTCCTATTGTAATATGTATCCACAATTAGTTTCCCATATTTATTTCGTCCGCATAGTCCCTGAGACTATGCCAACTACCAAGAAGGATTTATACGCCCTACTCATGGTTAAACACCAATAGTTCGTGGCGACCTCTGGTTAAGATTATGATTTTAGTGCATGTAGGGTCGAGGACCCGAAATCGTTATGAACTGTGCATTCATAAATGATAAAGTGCATAGGTGCAGGGTTGGCTGGGATCTCGCTTCAAAATCATTGATAACCGACGATCTCATTCAAATCTACACCTCTATAATTAAATAGAAATAATGAAAACAAAGTTTCAATAATAATAATTTATAATTCACAATGAAATCGTCCTTACTTACAATCTCAGAAAAATCAAAACCAAAAATTTGGCATAAGAGTAAAAATATTCATTTGCATTTTTTTCCTTAAAAAGTGACGAAATGTGTTAGTTTATATAGCCTCTGTTTGACGTGTAAGTATACATGCGTGCATTGATGCAGTAAAACAAATTCAGATTATTTTAATTCTCGAACATTCGATTTTTAATTTTTATCGATTTTGATGGCGATTTTTCAGTAAGAATTTTTGTTTTTATTTTTGAAATTTTATTTTCGAATTATTTTTTATTAAATTTGCCTCCATGATGGATTTCAGCATTTCCAGAACATTCCATGCTAAATTTAATCTATTTCTTATTTTTAAATTGTTTTTTATGATTTCTTTTCTAAAATATTTATTTTTTAAACTAAAATATTTATTTTTTATAAATTTTATTGGGTCGTTTGGCGGTCATGATGGATTTCGCCATTTTTATGAATTGTTCTGGATTTTTATTCAAAATATCGATATAATTTTCTTTACGTAAGATTTTATGAAGATTTTCTTTAATTCTCTTTTTTAATTTTTACTAATCGCCTTTATTCGAATTTGTTTTTTGTTGTTTTATGTCTTTCGGTTATATTTGAGTAAGTTTTCGTGTAATACTTCTTGCTCGTGTTTTATTTTATTTTTAATTCAGATGTTTTATTTTTGGGTATATTATCTCTCTATTATCATTGTTTACTTGGTGTTTTATATATTTTTATTTAAGTAAACTTAATGCTGGGTATACGTGTTGTGTACTGACACATTTCGTCCCATTCCCAACTTTGGGTCTAGAAATCAGTTCTAGCCCAACATAAAACACTCGGGGGCCCATAAAATTGCGACCCGCAATTTAATCAAAAGTTCAAGATATAATTAGACAGAATTGGTTGCACTGTATTACAAGTGCCTACATGTAATTGGGTCCACGAGCTACAGGGTCGTGACCTCAATACCCACATACATAAAAAGTTTCTACTGATACGCTACATGCTACAGATTGGTTTAAAGATGAAGAGAAAGAAGACCACGGTCGGTCCACACAAAATTTAATCAAATTGTTATGCTCAAATAATATCAAAGTAATATATAATATTGGCATCAAATCACAATAATAGTCAAATCATATCATTGTCGAATCATGTCAGGATCATTGTTAAATCACATCTAGATCATTTTCAGATCATTGTCAATCGAATCAGGATCATTGTCAACACATAATAAGAACATTGTCAATCAACTCAAGATCGTTGTCAGATTATATCAGGATCATTGTCGGTTTATATCAGGATTTAAACACTCGGTTGTTTGGGATCTCATCTTGATGACGGCTCTAGTTTTGAAGGTTGTAGAAGATAGATTTGATAGATTTGGTTTCTGGGTAGTGGTTCTTCTATTAGAATGCGAATGCTTTGGAATTGTTCTTTCAACTTGAGAGTTTTGGTGCTTTCATGGATTTGAGTGGGTTTAAGGGCTATCAAGCTCAGTATTGTTATTTATCATGAGATTCGCTGCTAACAGGATTAGTACTGTTATGGATTCGGGGTTTTCTTTACATTCAAATTTTGTTTTCTCTGCTGACCTTGTTTTGATTGTCACTTCCTTTTTTATCTCTCGCAACATGCTCACTGTTTTCATTAGTTGGATTGTATCCGTCGATTTGAATTCTTCTTCGAGGTTATTTGATTTAGTGTGTAGGGTTTTGTTGACTGTCGTTATTACTCCTTTCCAGATTTCTGTGAGCATCTTTATTAGGACATTTTAGTATGCGAAGTCTTCGTTAAAGGTAGTTGATATTCTCCTCTTTATTCCTTCTAAAGTTTTGGTCATTGTCTCATGGTTCATCGGGATTTTGTCAATAGTTGTTATTATTTCCATCTATATCTCTCTCAATGTTTTTATTATTTCATCTTGAGTAATTGGCTTTTCTTTGACTGCGTTATTTATCCTTTCCTTTATTTCTTCGAGCGTCTTTGCTTCATAGTTGCTCGGACATTCGTTGACAGACATCATTATTCGCTGCTTTATTTCTTCTAAGATTTTTATTATTATTGTCATCTGGGATGTGGCTGATTCTTGCTGTGGTTTTCTCTTTAACTTCTGCTTTTCTTGTTACAAGTCGTGTAGTACCTCCAGGTCATAATCTGCATCCTCATAGGGTCTGACGTGCTCTTATTAATAATCTTTGTCCGCACACAATAGTCTCTCCTCGAATTCATCTGACTTGACCTAATATTTTCTTATCAGCTCATAGTTAATAGTTTTGTTCCTCCACTTCTCTCCACTTTCCCTCGGCATTCTGCCATGATATCGTTTAATCTCGGAGCTTCTACTTTGGCTATAATTTTGTTTGTTTACAGGGCTACTTTTCCCTTCTTTTATGCCTCTCCCGTTGAGTCCGGTTCCCCAGTTCCTGGTAGGCCGGTTATCCACTCAACTTAACTCGTGATATCATCATACTGACGGTCTTCGCGTAATCTCCTGATTTCTCCTGTCTACCATTTTATTTGGCTTATCAACTGTTTGTTATTGTATTCTAATTGTGCGATTATTTGTTGTTGCACTTTTATTCTTGTTATATATATCGAGTTTCTATTGATGCTCTCCATTAACGCATTCTAATTACGTAACTGATATTCTTGGGTATGGTTTGTCATTTGTCATTAATTCACATTGTGTTCTTCACATTGATCCTGCTGACTGACTTGGTTGGTTTATCGTTGTAATTGTATCAATTTCTACTATTTATGTCTGATTAATATTTAGTAGTGGTTGATTTCCCAATTCGACAACATGTGGTATCCTCGTTTGATATACTTGATCCTCGTTTCTCTGATTCATTTCTTATTTATAATACGTAGTTATCATACCATTTTTTTGTACTTTTTTTTTTTGAACATATTACTAATCTACTAAACTACTTTTACCCTCACGTTTATATACACACTATTTACATCGACTCATCACTTTCTTATACCATTGTTGCCAGGGGATCTGAATGCAATGTGCGCATCCCCCGATATCTTTCATCCGTTAGCCGGTATATGTCAAATTCGTTTACCCAATCGTCTAGGGTTTGTATTCTGAGTAATTCTTGCGTCCATAGTCTGCTTGACCTTGGATCTTCAATCGCTTCGTACTATTCTGGATTCGGGTTTTCTGTTGGAATACCATATTCGGAATTCTCCACTTGTGGCCATCTTTTTCTGCCTTTAGGTTTTTGTCTACATATTTTAGAGGTTCTTATCCATTGGATTATTATTGATGTTATCACTGCACTCATTATTGCGCTAGCGATCCCAATCATTTTAACGGTTATCAGTGTCTCGTTGAATTTTCCTTCGTAATCATCATTTTAGTTTCTGTTGTAGTTGCCTCTTGTGTTTTATTTTTCTTGAGCATCTGGTATAACTGTTTCGTTTCTTCTGCCGTTAGATGTTCGTTTCCTTTTGGCTTTTCCACTTCTTTTGGTTTTCTGGTTGTCAATAGTACGTTTATCATCCGTGGTTGTTGTCTGGTTATTGCTTGGCATGAACTTAACTCGCTTCCGTTTTTAAGAACGCATATGTGGTATCGTCCCTTTCTTTCTCCTATTGTCATTTTAACTTCTGCACCTTTCTCAAGTAGTGTTTCTATGCAGTCGACTATTCCTGTCCTGTTTAGAACACATACTCTTACTATTGGTTCTCCACCTTGGTTTCTGACCGTGATTACTTCTTCTCTTTTCTTGTTGAATTCGACATTTACTAGTACTTCTCGTCTCTCATCTTTGATCCATATTACTGTTGTGTTTGGCTTGGTTTGGTGCTGTCCTCTTATCATTCTCGTACTGGATTGTTTCTGGGGTTTATTAATTGCTGGTTTGATCCTTGGTTGATATCGTTTACTAGCCATACTTTTTGGCCTGCTTTTTATTTGCGCAGTTTTTAATTGCTTTACATACCACTATTGCTTGGGCACCTGCGCATACCACAATGTTGGTGTTTGGTTTTACGTTTGTCCAAAAATATTCGCGATCTCGTTCCATGTCCACCGTTATACATATGTCTTCGTCATCCCTAATACATATTTGCGTTGTTGGCAAATTTCCTTTATCTATTATTTCGAT